>PVKA01049420.1:0-13253 GCA_004027165.1 Ctenomys sociabilis | reverse complement strand
ACATGGTGGCCATGTGCTTCATCCTCTCCCTCCCTCCCTCCTTCCATCTCTCCCTCTTTCTGTGCTAAGGATAAAACCCAGGGTCCTATGCATGCTGGGCAACTCCATCACGGAGCTACAATCCCAGATGAAGTTCTAGTTTCTAACTTCATTTTAGTTGCACTTGCTCTCTTTTAGCTTCATCAGCACTTCTATTGCTTCTTTCTCTGCAAGATCCTTGCCTTCTTGCTATGCCCTAGTGTGACATGGGCCTCTTGAGACCATCTTCACGGACCTTGCTTCCCTCCTCAATCAGTATTTTTTGTTCAAATGTGTCCTCCTCAGAGAAATCTGTCCTGGCCACATTTTTCTCCACCAAACCATCTTCCATCCTCCTCCTCAGTTTCATTGTTCTTTGGAGCACTTAACACTGTGGCCCTGACATTGCACGTTTTTATCTCTTGCTATTCAGCTGTGTAGCTAGAGTGTAAACCCAGAAGTTGGTGAATTTGCCTGCCTTGCACCCGTGTCTTGGGATCTAAGAAAATGCTTCACACATAGTAGGCTTAGGAACATTTTTGAATGCATAAATTTTCTTCCATAAAATGTTACATTTTTTTTATTGCAAGAAGAATTAACTTCAGTAAATTTAAATATCAATAGGGGATAAGTTGATTCCAGTCCTCAAAAAGCTGAAGTGTAGGTTTGCATAATAATTTGATGATTTTCTATTAAAGGTCCATTTCATCTTTACATTTCACTTTCATTTTTGCTTCTCCATTTATGCGGCAGCAGGGACCCCTTTCTTTGTCACATCTGTAGTCCAGGGGATTTGACCAGAGCTTGTTAGGAAGGAAAAGAGAAGGATGAATAAAAGGCTAAGTGAACTGACCCCTACGCACAAAGCCATAGAGGAAACAGGTGGTCCTTTGAGGCGTGCGTGGCTACCAGCGGAGGATGTGGCGTGGTTCACGGGCCCTGGTCTGCATGGCAATCACTGCTACTTATGCAAGCTGCTTGTTTTCTCTCAAATATGTCGTAAGAGAGTGAAAGGACCCACAGAACCATTGCCAAATTCTAATTTATACTTGCAGATTTCCTTTCTCAAAATGTCCTCCAAAATCTTGCTGCACCCCGCAAAGCTCAGAAATCCTAAGTACTCTTCATTTCGGTTAAACACGTAACTGCATTTAATACCAGAAATGTGGGTCAGCCAAATAGCTCAGTGGATTCAAGTGCCTGCAAACAGGTACAGGGGCTGAGGGTTCAATTTCCAGGCCTGCCGTGCATAATTGCAGCTCTTGGGAGTCTGTAAAGAGGCAGATCACTAGAGTTTGATCTAGTATGAGACCCTGAACACACTGTAGACCCTTCCCTAAAACAGAAACAACAGAAAGGTAAACCCATGCTTACACAACTAATACCACAAAATGAGCCTTTCATACACACTTGTTGGATTATCACACAAAAAAAGTGACAGTCGATGAGAGGCAACAAACCCGAGCCACTGGAACGGAGCACATGCTAATTATGCACGCCAAAGAATTTGTTCTTAAACCCAGTGAGGCGTCCACATCTGCATCTGATTATCTTGTATTGCTTTGTAGTTTTTTCCTGCACAGGTTTTTCACAGTCACCATTCTGACACAGTCTCTCTGCTCCTAGTCTTAACAGTCGGAATGACCTCAACAGGACATAAACTACAGCTCTGATTTTATCCCAACACATAAGAAGATAAGCTTATAACTTGTCAATGGAAAATCAGCTGCCTTCACTGCTTGGTTTCACAAGATGATGGTATGTTTCTTCCCTCTCTATTAACTTAAAATCAAAATAATGAGAGCTAAGCATTCCATAAACAGGAGCACACTTCTCTTGCCAATCAAAACAGCTGCTAAGCCAGCGTCTGATGTCGGCTGCATGGAGGTCAAGTTTATCAGTGAGCAAATTTGTAATTTTCTTTTCTGATTGTCAAAATCAAAGAGGAAAAATGTCAGAACCATATTCTCACATACTGGTCTCACCTAATTCCTTCTCTCACATTTCACTGAAAGGTTATACATAAAGTAAGTGATGTGCTGCTTCCTCCCCTTACTTGAGAATAAATTGATTTGTGCAAAAATAATTGCTTAAATGTATTTCCAGGCTCAGAGTTTCCATTTAACTGGAAGAGAGCCTCAGATACCTTGTCCTCAGAGATACATTTTGTTGCCTTTTGAGTTGAAAAGGACACTATACATGGCTAGGCATCTGCTGCTCCCCCTTAGCCGCGTGGAATGTACTTCCCAAGGTGCCTGGCTCGCTGACAGCATCTCCCTCAGCGAAGGCATTGTGAAGTGCATGCGCATGTGCCACGTGTAAGTTACAGGATGAAGAGAGAGACAAGGAATCGATGCCTGGGCTGATGTGGGCTCCTGTTGGGGTCGCTGCAGATTCTTTAGCTGAAAATGCTCTCTGTCCTACAGAGGTGGCCTTATGGTTGGTAGTATGGGACTGAAATTTATAAATGAAGGATAAGGAACACTGGGATACTAGCCTTGTACATTGTATTTATCCAGTGGGTGCAGCAAGAAGAGGCTGACAGATCCTGTGCTGGTAGAGCCCAAGGGAACAGGCAAGGAGTGAAGGAGGTGAAATGCTACCAGGTATATATCTGGCTGGCAGTCTCCACCCACATGTCTGTCTGTCAAGTCAAGATCTCTGCAGATAGGTAGCTTTTAGAGTGCCCACACAATTCACAAGATGCCTTGAAAGGTCTGACATGTCTTCATACTACAGTCCATGAATATGGGGTTCAGAGGAAGCCTCTCAACTACAAATAATGATGTATTTATGTCACATTCAGTTGTGTCTTTTTTCTTAAATAATCCTAGATCATAACAGCACTATCACTTGTACTGATGTACCAAAACTCTTTTCAAAGTCTATATATTAAAATACATTCCACATATATGGCTTACTACAGGTAAAGGAACAGAAGGCTAATCAGCCCCTCAGCTTTGCTAGATTATCCAGTCTGATGAAAGAGTCTCAGTGGAGTGTCACTGACAACGGACAAACAGAGCACTGAAGTTATAATCCAAATCAGTTTATCAGCATTTCCTTGAGATTCCTCATGAAAAACAAGTGCCCTGGGTCTGCACCGATTTCTTGGGGTGGCGCTACCAGGGCTATAAAGTATCATGACAAAAACTACTGTGGTTGGAAGTGAATTGATTTATTTTATACAACCATTTCTTGTCAGCATATTTTCATCAGGAAAAGAATCACCCAATTGATAAGACAGTAAACACAGATACAAATGAAAGACTCAGGACTTTTTAAGGCCCAGGTTAAGTCTATGAATGCATGTTAATTCAGAAAGACACCAGTTCCCAGAGCTGAAATTCCATTGCCCACAGTTGAGGAATAAAAAATATAATTCACACTTATAGATGTGTTCACACTAAGATTCTGGAGATTTTTGTCTGAAGGTATTACTAAGATAAAATTTTGACAGAGAAATAGTTTAGATAATCCTTTCACTTACAGCAAATGGTCAAACAGTTGCATTTTGCAATGGATGTAACATGGTTATTTTACTTTTCAAGTTCATATTTTTATTTTGATTGTTTGAAACAAGCTCTCACTATGTAGTCTAGGCTGGCCTTGAACTCACAGTGATCCTCCCGTGTTGCCCTCCTGCATATACCACCACACCTGGCTTAACAGTTTGTGTTTAAAAAAAGAAGTCATATGGAAACATTTAACAATGTGTCTACAATCATTATTCTAAAATGCAAGGTAGTAGGTACTATATATATTTAACTAAATATTTTAATGTGACCAGTTCTTGAGGTTTGTTGAGAAAAGTGGTCCATATCTGTGGTGTTTGTGCCTTAGTTACTCTTCTCTCATTGCTGGGATAAATACCTGACACTCAAAATGAGGAAGGAAAGGTTTATTTAGCTCACAGTTAGTAGAGGTTTCAAGACACTGGAGGAGAGGCTAGGGTACTTCTGTGTCCAGGATGACCCTCTCCACATCTCCAAGAGAGGCCACCAGGCCTGGGGGGTAGTTAGGGAGGTGCATGCTGTCAATTTAAGGGTTCAAGCCTCTCTGGCCTTGCCCTTTGAGCCCCGCCCTGGTCCCTCCCCTCAAGCCACACTCTGCTCCTCAAGTGGCAATGCACAAGATTTACATGAGGCTTTGGGGGGACAACTAGATACAAACCATAACAGTGGAGGAAGTTGGTCAGCATCTGTAGCATTTGCCGATATCCTTGGAGTAAATATATTAGCCACAGTCAGCTTCACACTACCAAGCTGATAGCACAGACTGTGGAATTGGGAAGAGCTGGAGCCACCATTCTACAGTGTTTCCACCGAAAAGTAAAGAACTTCTGCATTGAAAAATACCAGAAGCTGTTAGAAAACATGGAGTTTTAAGTATTTATGTCTTTTATATAGTATCATGATGCAATATTATGATAATGACATACTATGTAAATTTGTAATGATTTACTTTAACAGGTTCAAAAATTTTGAGCGTTTGACAATCTATCAGTCCTTGGGAATCAGTACCACCCCTGCAGTGTGTCACAGGGAGACTGTGCGCACTAGCTGGCATTTTTCCTCAGGGTAAAACAAAGACTTTCATATCAAAGAATGAAAATGCACAGTCTTCAGTAAGCTCTAGCACTGCTGTGTCTGTGCTGGTGCTATGCACCACTGTCTTCAGTACCTCCTTCACAGTTACTAATGTTATCTTCTAACACTTATCTCCAGCAAATGAGACTCATGGAGGACATGAATGGCCCTTGTGAGCCCATAAATCATTACTGATCCCTAATGTTTTAGGAGCATGGCTCCTCCTTTGCCAGTCATATTGTACTGAAATCACATTGAGGTGCTTCTGCCTTGGTCTGCTCTGAGCACACATTCAGCTACAGCCTCAGGGGCCTGGAGCAGGACTGCCCACTTCCAGCTACAGCCTTGGTGTGAAACCTCACAATCTAAACAGACAGAATGCTTAACTAACCATGCCTTCCCTGGCCCCGAGGCCTCCGACTATCTTTGGCATGCTTTCCACCCAACACAACATCTCCCGAGCCACAATTCCATGAATTACTTCGTTGAGTAGCTACAGCCATTCATCCACTGCTCCCCTCCATGCACAGGTCCTATGTCACCAGCACTTAGCAGATGTCTGGTACATAGTAGAAATTCACACGTGTTTGTTAAAGGAACAAATAAACATGAAGTAGGGTAATTATCCTAAACCAGGTCCTCAATATAAGAAGACTATTTTGTAATAAAAATCTCTAATTTAAAAATTCATTCCTTCAATAACATTCCTCTGTGGCCTAAATAGCAAAGTCTTGCTTTATTTTGTTGCACTGAAATGAGTTTGGCCTAAATCAGCTTCTGTACTCAAGGGACAAAATTATACCCAAGTGGCCCGTGAGCAAGCAAGGAAACCCAGCCCAAGGGCACACACTTGGAGCTAGCCAGCCAAGCCTTGGCCAGTTCCAGGGCGGAGCTCCAAGCTACGCCCAAGTAAGGCAAATGCCAGACTGCACCACCAGGTGATCTCTGTGTGTCACTTCCTATCTTTCTGGTATAAAAAAGAAGTAATCGCTGGAGCAGTCAGCCATCTGTGGTATGGAACGCTGGTGGGCTCTGAAACTTCTGTCCTCCTTGGGGATCAGGTCTTCCTGCAGTGCTCTGCCTCGAGCAAGCGTCTCATGCTGTGCTGTCGTCCTGCCCTCTTATGTGGTGGTCTCGGCTCTGGACCGGGGGCAAGGCCAGGCCCCAGCCCTCCCGATTCCCTAGTCTCTTCTTTGCCGTCACTCAACACACACTACCCTCTTCCTTCTAACTTCCTCACCTTTCCTGCCAGAGAGGAGATAAGTGAATAAATGCAAATAATGACTATCATGGGAAGGTAAAAAACCTTTCACATCACTGACCTATGACTTTCATGTCATTCCATTATACCATGAAGCTCACAGTGCCTGGGCCGCAGGTGTGCTGAGGGATATTTTGTTGTTTCTGTAGGAATTCAACTCTGTTGGTGATAGAATCTGTTTTATGAACAACACATTTCACCTTTTGAAAAATACTGGATTGAAAGTATGGTGTTGAAAGAGGTGATTTATTTCTTCAGACTATCCCACTTTGCAGTAGATTTTAAGACTAAGAGCCTTAAGGTTAATATAAATTGTTCCACATATGATGTGCTTTTTGTACCTTTTTATTTTTATTTATTTACTTATTTTTATGTATTTAGTACAGTCTACAGACTCATAGTCATCCTCCTGTCCTCAGCCTCTCAAACGCTGGGATTGGTGCCACCAATGTTTTTATTCTATGACCTCCTTTGAAAAACAGGAATTTTGATAATCTAGGATTAACTATAAATTTGAACTTTGATGGATCAGCTGCAGTTCAGGAGCTGAATGGTCAAATATCTGAAAGAGCAGTGAGCACAAGTAGCCCAAGTGCCTCTGGCATCCTCTACTGTCCCAGCAATGCCTCAGAGCAAACAGAACCCGCTATGCACCATGAATTCCTTTTTTAAAATAATTTTATTGAGAAACAAAAAGCAATGAGACTGTTTCAAAACTGATTAGTAGGACAGCATCAATAATTAATACATTGCATATTGTTGTCTTAGTGGTTATTCACAGTACAAGATGCAGACATGACAACCTGTCCACAAATACTATTAGAATAAATCTTTTTATTCATTGAATTAAGAGAATGTAGCTGTATATCTATCCTAATTATTTTGAATATACAGATACAAAATGGTCATTCACTTGTATCCCCTTTTTTATTTAGTTTTTTCAGAGAAGGGTATTCCATTGTCATTTAAATATTATAGTGCATTAATTCAGCAAAATATACCAATATATAGTCCAGTAGTCCACAATAGTAGTGGGTTTTCTGGAAGACTGGCAATGTCAGAAGTTGTTGACTTGAGCCCTTTACAGTTCAGCATATTAATATGGCTTTACTTTTTATACCTCATTTCTATACTCTTCTGCTGGATGGTTAAGACCAAAATAAAGCAAAGCCTGTATAACAAGAAATGTAACTTTTGTATCTGACAAGGTCAGTCAAATCCCCTCAGGATCTACCCTGAAACCACAGTCTGTAGATCCTTTGTCAGTGTTAGCCATGTGGATGAGTCACAGCCATTGCTTGACCAATTTGTTCTCTGTGAAAGCCTGAGAGAATGTTTTCTCTCCATGTGACTCTCCTTAGGCACACTATACATAATCGATCACATTCTTCTGTGGCCTCATAATCTCCTTCATCAGAGAATTTGGGACACAACTGAGTTACATGATGTTATGGTACAGGTTCTCCTATGTCCTGAGTCCTCATTGACCTTGAAAGGTGTGGGCCAAAATGTTGGCTGTCCTTGCGGCCCTTCTTTTTCTCTAATTTTTGATCTGCAAACTTAGATAGTTAACCCTCTGGAAGAGAAGCTTATTATTACCCTGCAACATATGAAGTTGGGTTTAACCTAACTATCTGTCTGAATATCAAACATCTTAGGCATAACATGGAACAGGTATTTCCATCAAGTATTGATACGTTAAACTTTAAGTCCCTACAGAATGTGAAGAAAAAAATGAAAAAATAGAAAAATATTTAAAACATAGGAATAAACACATATTTTACGCAAATTTAGAAATCTAACCATGTATATAGCATTGTAGTAGGACAGTCCTGTGACATTTTTTTTCTTGTCTCTTTTTTTCATTTATTATCTTTTTTATTTTTTAAACAAACATTTACTTGAGAGACAGTATGGCAATAATTGATATGTCATGACAAGCAGTACATATTTAGAAGACCAGAATGACAAGCAATCCAAGCGTGACCCTACTATTACACATTGCTACCTTCAGTGCAGTTGCTTGGTTCACATCTATCAGCATATATAGTCAGTCATTGGTGCTCAACTTACTGCACCTGGCTAAATTGAACTAACGTGGTACTGGGTGTGGAGGCCCACCTGGGGGTTGTTGCCAGCAGCATAAGAGGCAGAACAAGAGAAGCTGTTGGGAGCCTGTCATGGAAGCTGCTGGAGCCTCTGGAAAGGTTAGTTCTCTTGGGCTGCTCTGCTGGAGGGCTTTGTCATGCTAGCTTTCCTGGTGAACTTCACGTGTCTCATCAGAGGAGGAGCTTGGGATCTCATTGTGGCTGAGAATGGCTGTGGCTCATTTTGGGGGAGCTCTGGTCCTCACTGTGAGCATCGCTTTCTGGATCTGGAGGGGAAGATGGCGCCCTGCTCGGCCTTATGGAGAAGCCTCATATCCCATTGGCTTTCCTGTTGGGAAGTCAGATTTCCTTATTGTTGGAGCAGCTGGGGACCTCACTCTTGCTGGTGGTGGCTGAGGTATTTTCCCGGGGAGCTCTGGTGCTTACCTGGAGTATCACTTCCTAGCTCCAGTTCAGAACTCTCAGCCTGCTGGCACAGGCTTCCTAGCTTCCACCACTGATCTTTGGGCCTTCCCAGTGCAGATCCATGAAAAGGACCTACATGAGACATTGTCATGGGCATCAGGCCTCTAGCTGGGCAATTGTGGGAGGCACTGTTATGGACTCTAGGTTTTAGCTGACTCATGTAGGGTACTAGGATCCAGGCCTTCAGCTGGATTCTTTGGTCTTTATTGTGTGGACAGATTTCCTGCACTATTTGTGTATGATTCTTTGCTTATAAAATAATCTTATACAATGTGTCCTGTATTATATTGTTTCCCTTGAAAAAACCCAAACCAAGACACTGTAAATTAAAAATTCAAATTATGTATGTTTACAACAACCACTAGAACCAAAACATCCAGCCACTAATCCATTCTATTCCTCCATCACTAAATGAAAGCAAGCTTTCCTGACTCTAATGAGTACCTCAGGTCAGCACATCTCTAATTCTAGGCAAAACTAATCTGTCTCCAAATTATCATCTGGAAAAGTTAAAACATAACGAGCATTATACCTAACTACATCCATAAGTATAGATAGATGAATAGCAAATTGTGTTTCAATACCATGCATATTAGAAAAATTAAACATGAGAAATGTAATAAATCATCAGGAATAAATACACCTATATATTCTCTCTCTCTCTCTCTCTCTCTCTCTCTATATATATATATATATATATATATATATATATATATATATGTATTTCAATATGTGTGTATAATATATTAAATTTACTAAAACTTTTCATGAGTATTCCAGTGACTAATTAATAAATCCCAATGTTTTCATCGATTCCAACTAAATAATCTGGCCATAATAAAGAGAGATAATTTGAGATTAGTACTATAGCCATGGGACATTGTCACTTCTCTGTGTAGCACAACAGACTTTAGCCATCTCTGAGCAAGGCTGTGCTATCATGCTAATGTGGACTTCATGCTAGTGAGGGCCTGACTTGCTACAGGGCCAACATGCTGTTGCCATTTGTCCAAACTGCTTCTTGTGCAGCACCACTCCACTTCCAGCTCACACAGATACACTGAGCCAATCCAGAGGCAGAACTAGAGAAGCTGTTGGGAGGCTGGTGGGAAGCCGTGCAGAGGAGCTGCTGGCGCTGCTGGAGCTGCTGGTTCTCTCGGCTGCTCTGCTGAAGGGCCTGGTCATGCAGGCCCAGTTCATCTGCCTCCCAGCATCCTCTGCACACCGGTAAGTGATTAGAGCAGCAGCAATACTGCGAGTCCTCCTGTGGACTGCTCTAAGGAGACCCCTGAAGTACTATTTCATAGCACATGAGATTGCTCTGCCTTGTGGCCATCCCCACCACTGTCACTTGCTGTCTTTCTTAAGGGCTTGGTCTCTCCTCGGTCCCTGCATGTGGAAGCTGCTGTTCAGTGATCCTGTGCTGCAGAAGGCGGTGCAGAACTCTATGTAGGGTTCTGGGCTGCATAGATCGCTTAGTCCTACTACGTCTGCTGGTCCATGTAGACCAAGTGGTAGGACACGGACCTGAGAATCTATATCCCTTGGTGAGTCCCACTCAAAAGGGGCAGATCCCTAGGTCATCTGCTAAGTGGGTGGGCATCAGTCCCATGCATAACACCTTGATGCTTCTACCCCCAAGAGGTAGAAGTACAAGATGCCATATCTTGATGTTTATCATAACGAGGTTGACCTGGCTCAGTGCAGCCACTACACCATTTAAACCCTAAAATATAGCAGGCTACTCTGCATGTGTGCAGTTTATCCCCCAACCCATCCACATATCCTGTATCTTCCCACAGCATGCATGTTACTTGCTACTCCTGCTAACCTGATGCTTATATCTTTCTGGGTTTTTCAAATTTAAATGTTAAAAATCTCTCCTCATTATGTCCTCATTTTATTGTCCTACAAACATTTTCATGTATATAGTGGACACACATAGTTTCTACTTTTCCAACCCTCTATTGAAGGAGAAGCAAATTCTCCTCCATGTCATTCTGTGTTTTTATGTTTAATTCTTTCTCCTCTGTAACCCAGCACCATCTCCTGTATGATTTAAGACTTCAACTTGCTGCTACTCTGTTCGTGGCAGAAGTGTAGGTTGCTCCCTTTGACTCAACAAGACATTCAGAGCAGCCGTTCATGAAGACCAATGCTGCAAACTGGCTCGTAGCCCTGGCCCATGGACGAGCCCCCACCCTGCAGCCTCTTTCCTGTTCCAGTGTTTCCAGCTAGCAAGGCCTCTCAGGTTCAAGGTTCCAGAGTGACCATGGTTTATGAACACCATGAACACAAAGGAAATGATGCTGATACTTGTCATTCAGGAATCTAGAATCTAAATGGACTAGAAACCTAATGCTGAATTGATCAAATTTTAACTATTTTTCTCTAAACTCTAAGTCTTTCCATTTATCTTTGTTAGGTAAAAGGTGGCCAGCCTGAATTTGGGATTCTGGAGCAACTCCAAAGGAGAGTCTGAGTCAAGTTTATTGAGCTGGGTCTTCATGGATAGGATTAGGGGGATTAGTGGGACTGGTACAGGTAGGGCAAGGCAAAGAGGTGTGACATCAGAGGAGCAAGAACAGCTGCACATATGGCCACTGTAATGGCTCATGCACTCTGTGAGGGCACCATGACCCAGTAGTGGGGCGGGTGCTCCACATCCTAGTAGAGAAGGTGCTGTTCCCCTGCTCGGACTGCTGGAAACAGCTCTTCTAGGAACTTGGGTGGCTGAGGGATGGGAAGCAAAGGGGCTCGACCAATCTGTCATCAATGTCTCCAAGCTGTGTCATGGAGAAAGGTCATGTAGGGTTGAGTAAAAGGAAGTAGCAACCAAACTGCACATCTCTGTTCATGTGATGTTCCACTGACAGGAAGGCAAGAGAACAGGCAAAGTCATCTTTAGTGGTGAAGCAGTGGAGATCTCTGGCCAGGAAAGTGAGTTTGGAAGGCTCCTGCAGTGCCAGACCTGTCCTGTTGTTGGAACTGGAGGGTTGGTGTCCATGCCTGGTGTGCGCAGACTTCTGCCACTCAATAAAGATTTAATAAAAGGCAATAGCTTGCTCTAATCATGTGTTCTACTGAGAGAGTACTAAAGAATTTTATGGGTTTTTGTCTTTTCTATTTGGATGTCTTAATGATATGACAATATCTGTGTACTGCATAATCTAAACTTACTTTGGGGTCTGGCCACATAGCTTAGTGGATTAAACCACCTGCTTAAGCAGATGCAGGAGTTAGAGGTTCAATCCCCAGTGTGCCATGCTGGCCCCACCCCTGGGGCACACTGAGGCGGTGATTTTTTTTTTTTTTTTTTTTTTTTGCAGAACTGGAGATTGCACTCAGGCCCTTGCGCTTGCCAGGCAAGTGCTTATTTTACTGAGCTATTCCCCTGGCCTTAAGGTGGTGATTGAGACTGGGCATGGTGACACATACCTTTAATCTCAGCACTTAGGAGGCTGAAAACAGGAGAATCACTATGAGTCCCATCTACGTAGTGAGATCTTGATCACCCTGTACTAAACACATAAAAAGAAAACCTTGCATTATTAAACTTACTTTGCACGGCCTCCACTTTGGGTCTGTTATCCCTTTCTAGCTAAAACTTGAGAAAGAGCAATTCTAATAGAAACACTGAATGTACTGGAAAAGAAAGTAGGTGAAAATTTTGAGGACATAGGTATAGGTAGAGAATTCATGAACAAAACCCAAACTGCATGGGAAAACTTCAAACATCAACAAGTGGGATCTCATCCTATAAAAACGCTTTTGTGCCTCAAAAGAAATCACCAACAGAGTGCAAAGACAACCTGTAAAGTGGGGAAAAATTTAGCTAACTGTCCCCCAGACAAAGGACTTACCTCTATAATGTATAAAGAATTAAAAAAATAATCAGACCCCCCAAATTCAAAGACTCAATCAAGCAATGGGCATCTGAGACAAATACACACTTACTTCTCGGATGAAGAAACACAAATGGTAAATAAACACATGAAAAAATGTTCAACATTATTGGTCATTCAAGAGACATAAATTAAAACAACACTGAGATTTCATCTCACCCCAAAAAGATGGGTATTACCAAGAAATCAACCAAAAATAAATGCTGGGGAGGCTGTGGGGAAAAAGGAAGCCTTCTACACTGTTGATTGGAATGTAGAATGGTAGAACCACTATGGAAATCAGTGTGGAGACTCCTCAAAAAATTAGGATTGGAGGTCACATTTAACCCAGCTATTTCCCTTCTGGGTATTTTTCCAGAAGAATTAAAAACATCATATCACAGTGATATGTGTGTACCCATGTTTATAGCAGTGTAATTTGTCACAGCAAAATCTTAGAAACAAACCAAATGCTCATCAACTGAGGATGTGGTATTTTTAAAGAGTGTGTACTGCTTAGCTATAAAGAAAGATATCTTTACTCTTAAATCAGGTACAAGACAAGGATGTCCTCTGTTACCCCTCCTATTCAATATAGTGTTGGAATCCTTAGCAACAGCCATTAGAAAAGAGGGAGAAATAAAGGGAATAAGAATAGGAAAAGAAGAAGTTAAATTATCACTATTTGCAGACGACATGATACTTTACTTGGAAGACCCCAAAAATTAAACCAAGAAACTACTAGAACTGATAAGGAAATTCAGTAGCATAGCAGGATACAAAATCAATACGCAGAAGTCAATAGCATTCCTCTATACAGATAACAAACACACTGAAAGGGAAACTATAGAAACAATACCTTTCACAATAGCACCGCGGAAAATGAAATACCTTGGGATTCACTTAACCAAGGAAGTCAAAGATCTTT
>PVKA01049419.1:0-13253 GCA_004027165.1 Ctenomys sociabilis | reverse complement strand
TAGGCAGACTCGTAAGTGCTTCAGGAGGCTGACTCATAAGAACACAGCATCCCTACAGCATCATCACACCTTCATCATCATCCCATTTTATAGATGAAATAGTTGGGATTCATGGCATTCAATAAACTTGCCTGTATCAGTTAGTGCTCCCTAGAGGAACAGATTAGTACAAGATAAATAAGGTCAAAAGAAATTATGGCGCTCAGGGCAGTGTCTTGTGTGAGCTCCCATCAGGAGGCTGAGGACCTGTAATGGATGGATGAAGACAGTGTGCTGGAAGTCAGGAGAGTTTGAAGGGAAGGTGCGGGACTGCTACAGTTCTGAAGAAGTGGGAAGCAGCCTGCCTTCTTTGGTTTTCCTATATTCCATTCAGAAGATAAGCCTATTGGTTGGTACCATTCACACCCAAGGGGGAAATCCCTGCAGTGAGACCGAGTGCTGTGCTGATCTAATTAAGTGGGGTGTTTGTTACTGTAGTTGACACCATCGGTTAACTTTTATAGAGCTATAAGAAGGCTGAATAGCCCTGAAAGATAAGGGAGATATGAAATATAAGGGAGATATGCCAAGTTACCTCTAACCAGTTCCCTAGTGTTTACGTATATAATCTCCCCATTTGGGTTTAAAGTCAGTTATAAATCCAGGGATGGGGGGACATGCCTGTAGTCCCAGCACTTGGGACACTAAAAAGAATTGCTGGAAGCTCAATGTCAGCCTGGGCTACAGAGCCCAAAAAATATAGCAAAAGACTGTCTCCAAAAACCAACTCCGCCCAGAAACAAACAAAACAATCAATCAGTGAACAACAACAAAACCCATCAGCTAAACAAAACTGCTAAGTACATAGGTTTCCATAAGTGTATCAAAAGTCTTAAAGATAACTAGCAACCTGTCTCTTCCAGGGACTTTTTTTTGGAGGAACCATGGATTGAACTCAGGCCCTTGCGCTTGCCAGGGAAGCACTTATTCCACTGAGCCATCTCCCTGGCGATAACTAGCAACCTGTTCACAGACAGGTTTAAAAGATAGGAATGAAAGGGAACAAACATGTGCTTAGAGTCTCTATTGTTCCCCTTCCAGGCCTTTACTTATTTTATCTCATTTGACCCTTGCATTCTTGCAAGTGGAAGTTATATTGCAAAGTAAGTTATTAACTGTCTTTCATAAGGTGCATGGCAGAAGACACGGTGAAGCGCTCTAGGTGGAAAGACAGCCTAAGAAAGTGTTCACAGATAGAGCAGAATGCTGCAAGTGGCCTCACTAGAGCTCAGGACTCAAGGTGCAAAATAAGGGAAGACAGAGAAGACAGGGGTAGTGGGGCCTCTGGGTGGAAGGGTTGGATGCCACTGGAGATGAGCTGACGCTGACACACAGACAGCAAGCGTGGTGGGAGCGGGAGGGAAAATGGAAGCTCCATCATTTTATACACTTCTGAATTGCTTCAAAACCACTTATTATTTTTTTAAGTAATTTTTTTGGCAATAAGGATAATCAGTTACAGTTAGGGGAAAGAAGTTCTGGAGTGCTACTGTACACACTCTCCTGATTGTATATAATAATAATGAATTGTGTGTTTCAAAATGTTACAAGAAAGTATACTGCAAGTTTTCACCAGAAAGGAACAGTAAGACTCCTATGTAGTGCCACATGCCTGTACTTCCAGGTGCTTAAGGAGTCTGAGGAGAAATGAAAGTTCAAGACAAACCTGGGCCACTTAATGAGAATGACTCTCAAAATAAAAGGAACAGTGATGTACCTCAGTGACAGGGGCCTTTTCGAATATGTAGTAGGACCTGAATTTGATTCAAACCACACAACTAAAACAAGGAAATTATAAATGTTTGAGATGATAAATATGTTTACCATAATTTAAATTTTATATAACATAAACATGTATAAAAGCATCACACATTTCCCCATTAGTCTACAAGTTTTGTTTCCATGTATCAGTTAAAATAATGTAAATAAATGAAGAGAATTCAAAGAAACAGTGTTTTGGGGGCAGTTGTAGAGAAGGAATCCAGGGTATTGCATATGCCAGAGGAGTGCTCCATCTCTGAGTTATGTGCATACCTGTTAGGAACTATTTTCTAAGCCTTGTTGTACTCTCCATGCTGCACAACCATTGATTCCTATCACACAGACTCCTAGGAACATTATCATCACACAGAGTTGGGCTTATAGCCTTGTAATGAAGGAGAAGAGTGATGAGGGGTCCTGGGCAGCTCAGTGGGAGGAAACCTCCCATAGCAGCCCCTTTTATATTTCCAGTGAGGACAAGCTTTATAACAAGCTTCACTGGATGTTGAAAGACCAGTGCTTAAACTGCGAACATTTCCACATGAAATATATGGCCTCACACTTCTTAAATGAAAGTCTATTTTCATTTAAAGACCCCAGAACTGTGATATTTCCATCTTGTAACACATTTGACTCATAAATTTTTACCAGCTGTCATTCCACACATGACGCCTCTCAGGGCGAGTTTCATGTCCTTATTACGAAGACTATAGATTAGAGGATTAAAGAGAGGAGTCATTACTGAGTACACCAGTGTGAGAACCTTCTGCATCAAAGTAGGGATGCCGTAGGTAGGGCTCACATACATCACCATGACCGTCCCATAGAAAAGAGACACCACAGCTAAATGAGAGCCACAGGTGGAGAAGGCCTTCCACCGCCCAGATGTGGAAGGCACCTGGAAAACAGCCCTAAGCAGAAGAATATAGGACCGGAGAATGTACACAATACTGAAGAAGAGAACAAAGGAACTCTGAGCATAAAAAACAGTTTCAGTAATGGGAGCTGGAGCGTAAGACAGAGCCATCAGTGGGTCCATGTCACCCAAGAAGTGATCAATGATGTTAGAACCACAGAAAGGTAGCTGGGAGATGAAATAAATGGGTATCGGATACCCCAGGAATCCAGCGAGCCAGCACGAGGACACCAGCACACAACAGAGCTTGCGGGTCATGAGGGTGGAGTAGTGCAGGGGGCGGCAGACCGCCAAGTACCGGTCATAGGCCATTACTGCCAGGAAGAGACATTCAGTCGTGCCCAGCGAAAAGAAGAAATAGAACTGAAGGAAACACCCAGAGAATGAAATGACCTTGGTCTTGGAGAGTGTGTTGGCCAGCATGTTGGGAACAGTGGAGGAGACGTATCAGATCTCGAGGAAGGCAAAGTTTCCCAGCAGAAAGTACATGGGAATGTGCAGTCGTGGGTCACATCTCACCGCACAGAGAATGGCTCCATTTCCCAGCAAGGTCATGACATAAACCAGCAAGAGTAATGTGAAGAGGGAAATCTGTATCTTCCAGGAACCAGGGAATCCCAGGAGAACAAACTCCATCACAAGGTGCATTGTTGATCTGTTCTAGTAAGAAGAAGCTTGAGTTCAAGCCAGCTTTCTCTTATACGTGCGGGTGGCTTTCTGGGGTTGGTTTGGAGAGGGATGGGCACAGTGGTGCTGACCATCACCGCCATCTAACACCTCACTCGCTCTGGGAGGGAAATTCCAGGTGAGGGAGGGCATTCATGTCGTTCTCTGCACTTTCTTCATTACTGGAGATGCCAAACAGTGGCTTGTGTTCCTGTACTCTGTTGAGATATTTAACAGGAGAATTGATGTGAAATCCATGAGCTTGCCCGGATTACTGTAAAGCTCCTGGGTCTCTGCCAAGGAGGTATCAGTTGCTCCCTCCTCTTCCCTGGAGCACATACCCTTCTTGGGACTCATCTAGAATTTGGTGTGCTTGTTTCTCTGTTGTTAATTGTAGTATATTGGCTAGAGTCAGAAAAGTGGAGCCAGGGGAAAAGCCAAGTTCTAGGAGGCTTTCCATTGGAAAGAAATTGTGTTCCATAAAGGAATCAGTCTTGGTGGGGCTTACTTTTATCTATGCCTCTCAGTTGAAAACTGAGATATGTATGAGAGCAAACCTTTCCTCTGAAGCTTAAATTAAATGCTTGAACAGAGCGAAACAGGAAACCATATTTTCTTGGTTACTTACATATCACCCATTTTCAACAATATGGATATCACACTGTTGTACTATCCAGGCACTGACCGACCAGCCCTGCATTTGATTTCAGGAAAGGTGAGAGTAGAATGAGAGTTGCCAGAGGCTGTGAAGGTAGGAAAGAAAGGGTTCAAGAAGGATGATGAATAGATGCTGGGATAGAGTTAGGAGGGAGAACTTGTGGTATGCAGTGTACACAGTAGGATGATGGGGGAGTTTGAATGTTCTCAATGTAAGAAGTAAGTGTTTGAGGAGACACAGATACTTATCATGAATTAAACATTATAGGATGTGTACATGTATCTGAATAGCACATGGCACTCATAAATATGTCCAACTTTTTTTTTTTTTTTTTTTTTTTTTGCAGAATCAGGGATTGAACTCAGGCCCTTGTGCTTGCCATGCAAGCACTTATTCTAATAAGCTATCTCCTTAGCCCCAAATATCCAAATTTTATGCTCTGATGTATCAGTTAAATTTAAATTATAAAATGAGTCCACTTAATTTTCCTGGAGTCTTTCACTGTATAGACCAGGTGGTGGGTATAGGCTGGATCTGTAGTCTTTAGTGATCTGAAAATGAGAAATTAATTTATGTGGAAATATTTCTAACATTATTTCACATTATTGATTCAACCCTATCTTTGACATTTTCTTTCTTTCTTTTTTTTTTTTTTGAGATAAGGTCTACCTATGTAGTTCAGATAAGGCTTGAAGTCACTATGTAGGCCAGGCTGGCATCTAACTCATGGCAATGGTCCTGCTTCAGCCTTCTGAATGTAGTGATGATGTCACACAAGAAATGGTCAGTGATGCTAGAACCACAGAAAGGTTGCTTGGGAGCTGAAATAAATGGGTATTGGACACACTAAGAATCCAGTGAGCCAGCACGAGGACACCAGCACACAACAGAGCCTGATGGGATAATTGGCATGTAGCACTGCTCCTAGACCTTATCACTTTTTTAAAATTTATTTTTATTTATTTATTTATTTATTTGAAGTCTTTCTAAATTTCATTGGCACCGAAATAGAACATGGATTGAGCATAAACTGCTCCAATTTTTTTTAAACCCAAGAATACACCAAAAGACATGAAATATAAAATCTAACCTTTCTCCCCAGCATTCCTGGTAGAGGCTTACTACCTTACTTATGGCAGCTTAAATTGCCCCACAATTTCAGATTTTAATTTAGAAAATATAGGGCATAAAAGAGTGTCCAAATAATTCACAGCAATGCAGACAACACTCCCCAAGTTAAAGCAGAGGGATCCAGAGCGGCACTGGGCTAAGGGCACAGGGCATCCCCTTGGAGAATGAATATTGGGGAGAAGGCAAACAGGAACAATAAAACCAAATGCCAATTACTTTATAAATGGATTTTATGACCTATAGTGACAAGTAACAACAGTAATACTGAAAGCTTCTTACATTAAATTTCTGGTAAAATATCCTTTTATAATATAGTATATGCTTCCCAGGTGTGAGGGTAGTAAAGGACATGAGGCCAGAATGACCCTGGCCAAGACTAATATCCTCTAATTGCGTATTATCAAGAAAGGTAGAAATCAGTATTGAGTTAGATTTCACTAGAATATTTAATACTGATAGGAAAAAAACGAGCATACATGAGGTTGAGAAGAGGAAAAAGAGGTTACTCCTGGGCTGAGGGCAAAGCATGGGCATGCATAAGGGACCAGGCCAGAATCCCCAGCAGCTCTATGCTATGTAGGCCATGGGACCACAAAGTTAGTGACAAGACCTAAATTAGAGGTTTGTGAGAGGCACAGCCTAGGACCACCTTGGACAGGTGACACTAAGGAATTATTGGGCACCTGAGAGGGTTATGTAAACTGTAAGATCAGGGCCACAGGCTTCTTTACCATATGTACCTTCTTCTGTCCACTCGCTAATTGAGCCTCCTGGCATCAATCTAGGGTTCACCACACCAAGGCCAAGATGGCTATGAAACAGGAACTAGGGCCCAAGTAGTTCTGATAGGAGATATGTCCTGACTGGTAGGGAAAATACTGACAAAAGGTGTGCACTTTTATTTTGGCAAGAGCTGTATATATGGACCTGGCTGAGCTTTTGGGTACTCATCCTTACTGTTCTAGCTAGCGGTGATTTAGGGATTGGAGGGGACAGGGGCAGATCCAGAGAAGAACTAGGGTCCTGGAGTAATATGAGATACTCATAGTTGACTTGATTGAAGCTTAGGCTCCCATAAGGCATTGGGGGAGGGTCTTTTACCTGAACAAAAGCACCTGAACAAAAGGACCAATGGCCTTGTAGACTATAAAGCCCTTTGAAGGCACTATCTTTCTGTCCTACAGCAAGGAGAAACCAAGTTCCTGAACTAAGAGTAAAGGTGTATTACTGAGTTTCTAACAGTCCAAATCTGGGAGATAGAAACAATAATGACTGAATCGTTTACTCTCCAAGCTTGAGGAAGCCTCTAAAATGGGTGGGCTCTGGGAGGCTAAATTTTAGGTCAGTTGACCCTATCATGGCCCTACCTCTTTTTTTGAGGTAATCCAACCCTGGAAAAAAAATCACATGACAAGGAAGAGGAAGGCAATGGTGGTATAGGAGAATAGGGACAGTTTTCAATCTACTTTACATTTATCTCTCATGGGTAACAGTTACGTATGGAAGTTTTTGTCTAATCAAATGGAAAGTGCCTCAGAGCTGAGGAAATGGTCTATTCTAGCAAGCTAGATTAAATGAGTTAGGGAGGGAAAAGGGGGTCTCATTGGCACCACAGTGGGCCATTTGTCTGCCCAAGGAATTGAGCAGGGCTGATGGGCTGCACTGAATGCTTGGCATGACTCCAGAGCTGCTCTACTTAGTGACTCCAGCACAGTGTGAGTTATACAAAGGTATCAGGAATAGAAGGAAGAATAAAGGAGGGGTCCCAAAAGGCTGGGCGTCCATTACATGACTACATGGATTCAAATTCATCAATGCGCTGCTTGGTGTTGCCCTGCCGGATCTGACGCAGGGTCTTGTATTTATCTCAGCCCAGTCGCATGTTCTCAGCATGGATCATGTCATTGGCAGTCTTCTTGGACTCATCACAGGCATTGGCCAGCTCTGAACTGAGGGCCTGCAGGAGCTTCTGTACTCACTCATTCTTCTCTGCCTCAGTGGTACATTCCTCCTCACTGTGGTCCTTGGCCATAGCATCAGCCCACAGGTCAGCACTGGCCTCTGCCCCATTCTCATCTTGTTCATCCTGCTCATTTTCTGCAGGCTCTGCCACATGAGGTGTATTCATGGCAGTCTTCAGCTCCGCAGGGGTCTTCTCCAAGTCTTCCTGTACCATCTGTGCCTTTGTTGCCACTCAACAGCCTCACTCTCCTTCTTCTGTCGAGCCATCTCTAGCTGACAGATCTGAGCTGTCAGCTCTGCTATTTCTGAAGCCAGTTGTTCTTGGGTCTTCTTTTGGTCCCGAAAGGCCTGCAGCAAAGCCTCCTTAGCCTCCTCAGCTTCCTGGCATTCCTTGGCCAGCTTTTCAGCCTCACTCTGAGCACATTTCCGTTCCTGCTCAAGTTCCAGGGCTCTGTGTGTCTGTTCTTCCAGTTCTTGTTGAGCCTTCTTAGTCTGTTCTTCAATCTGCTTCAGCTTCTCCTTCAGTTCTTCTTTCTCCCGTTCAATCTTCTCCTTCTCCTTTTCTGCCATCTCACGCTTCTTCTCATTTTCCAGCAGGGCACGCTCCATCTGCTTCTGGTGCTTCTCCCAGGCCTGTGCCTTCATCTGTTGCACTTCAATGGTATCAGGCTTGCAGCAGCACATATATAGCTCATGGTTCCCCATGCATAAGGCCAAAATCCGCTTGTTAATCCTCAGTCGAGGAGCATAAAAGACGAAGTCCGGAGCTTTTTTGTCAATAGGCTTGATAACAAATTTCTTGTCATTGAAAGAGATGTTCCTGATTTCACTCCAGAAGGAGCCAATTTTGGGTGTCAGTCTGTCATTCTGTTCATAGATGTTGAGACCTAGGGCATCTACCCCTAGCCACAATTCTGAGCCTTGTTCTTGATGCTGAAGTAATTCACACCATATATCTCCAGATCTTGAGCTCTTTAGATATCCCAGGACAGCTTCCTCTCTGAGCATGCCACGGTGTTCTTCATGCCAGACTTGAATCCATTCCTCCCACTGATCCTTGTTGAGTTTGTGTTGCTCCAGAACTCTTTGAGGCAGCAACTTGTCTCCAGCCAGGTAGCCAGACTTGTGCACCTCCTTGTTGAAGTCACCATATTTGGACTGGATAGCATAAGAAGCCAACAGCACAACAGTTTCAGGTAGGCAGTAAATGTCATCATTTAGAATATCTTCCTTCACTTGCACAAAGAACAGGCACTGTGTGATATCCTGGATTAATTCTTCGGATACATCTTCAGGGTAGAACTTGGCCCAGAATTTAAAGAGCAGAGGACTTTCCTTTTGTACATCCTGTGCAGTAACCTTCTTATTGAGTTTCAGCCAAGTGGAGAAACCCTTGGTGTCCTGGTACTGCAGACCAAAGAACCAAACTTCCCTCAGGCCAAGTTTTCACCACCTGATCAAACAGCTGCTTGCTGGTGGTATTCGGTTGGATAGCAAACTCCAGCTCTGCATCCATGGTGGTCACACACACACTGATCGTCTTGAGCATGGTGGCGGCAGAGGAAATGAGTTGGCGAAGTTTGGATGGAAACTGTCAGGCAGCTCTGGGAACACAGTACACAAGGCTCGAACTCCAGGGACCAACGGGCGGCTTGGATTGGGTTCCTCTCCAGCATCTGGGCTACAGCTCCCGACCCTGTCACTTTGTTAAAAATCATTTTTATTGGTGCACTGTAGATACACATAATGACCACACTCATCACAGGTGTTTGTAGAGTCACTAGAGCACAGGACAAAGAAACAATGAAAGAGCTGGTGGGCTGTTGGGAGCCATTTCCTAGCAGTTGCACCTGTGTGTGCTGGTGATACTTACTGCCAGGCTGCAGCATTCTCTGTGTGGTGGGAGGAAAAAGAAGCACGGGGCCTTGTATCCCAAATTTACTCTGTGTGACTCCATGCACCTTTGCAGTCCATCTGTTTCTTGGAGCCTTCCCAGTATGGCAACTCTTGCTTGGTGTGCACATGGCAGTACCACTGGCAGCACTGTGGGCTGGTTTGATGTTTTGTAAAGACCTATGCCTATGTTTTCTTTGATCTAAAATTCTATATCAGGTTGATGTTGGCATCAGGCTATATATCCCTTCTCTCAGTTATCTGTTTTTTCAAATGTATTTAGTACAAGGTCTGCAGGGTCTCACTACGCAAATTGGACTCCTAGTGATCCTCCTGTTTTCAGCCTCCCACACACTGGGATTATATACTCACACCAGAAGCCCAGTCTCAATTGCCTTCTCAGCCCCCCGGGGGTGGGGCTGGCATGGTACACTGGGGATGGAACCCAGGTCTCTGCACCTGCTTAAGCAGGCACTTTAATTCACTGAGCTATCTGGCCAGCCCTTTAGACTTGACTTTTGTGTGGTGTTCATATTTCTTTTTGTCCAAGGAGCTGGCCACAGTCCTTTTGTCACAGCCTCCCAAGTCTTAAGGCTACAGGTGTTTACAACCATATTTTCACTGAAAAACATCTGTTTCTAAAGAACCTATTTTTATTTATTTATTTTTTGAGACAAGGTCTTGCTAGGGGGCCCTTAATGTGTAGCCCAGGCTGGTCTGGAACTGGTAGCATACCCATGCCTTAGCCTCCTGAGTGGTGGAATTCCTGGTGTGCACCACTAAAGGAGCTATTTTTAGTATGCTGCTTGTTGTCATGTGCCTTTTAGCCACAAATTTTAGCCATAATTACAGATAATTATGTGTTACATATCTACCATTAGACGTGATACCCCTCCATTGATCCAGATCAGAAAAGAACTGTCAGACAAAGCACAACTACTAGAGGTCGTGGAGGACCACCTGGGTGACTCTCCTCAAACAAGGAGCCGTTGTCTCCTTTTGGCTGAACATGACTCAATTTCCATGTACTGATCTGTGCAGAGCTGGCTAGGACTTTTCCTTATCTTTTCAGTTCACTTTTAGTGATGCATATTGATCTAGCCGAGGTGCTAATGGTACTCTTTAAAGATAGCAGGCAGCATTTCCTCAGACCCTGTTGTTTCCTTATGTGCACCAGGATGGGATGGAGAGCCAGTATTCCACATTGACACTGATAGCTGGGACCTCTGGGATCAGACTCCAGATAGAGGCCATGGCTTCCCTAGGATTGCACATCTGAGCTGAAGCATGGACCCCAAAACATAACATGCTACCTCCGTTGTGTTATGCAGATTACTCTTCCTGCACATCCTCTCTGCATATCACACAGGTGACTTCAGGCCTCCAGCCTAGCCCAGCTCACAGCACTCACCTGTTTCCCACCAGTCTCACAGTCACTCATCCTCAGGCCACACCCTTCTTCATGGATTAACATAGCTCAGGTTAAGTCCTGGATCAAGACCTTTGTTCTGGTTAGCTATCACTGTGGCTGGATTTAGGACTCCATGGTTCCCCATAAGTACAAATATGCCTCAGTGTCTATTCTCACCATGGGTTGCACTGAAAATAGTAGATTGGAATTAACACTGGAATTCCAATAACTTTCCTTGGGATTCCAAATATAAACTTCTTGGGCTGTTGTGGGAGACCACCTGAGCAGTTCTTCTTGAAAGAAAAGCGACTGTCTCCATTTTGACTGAGTCTGATCCTATTTCCTCATATTGTTATGTACAGAGCTGGCTAGGACTTCTGTTTATCCTTCAATTGGCCTTAAGCAATGTGTATTTGTCTAGCTGAGGTGCTGGTCATAGTGTTTGAAGATGGCATGTGTGTTTCCCTGGTAAGCCTGCTGCTCCTTAACGTGAGCCGGGTGGACACAGGATGGTAGAGCTAATGCTCCGCACTGCCAGCTGGGATCGAGCCTCGAGATAGAGGCTATGACTTCCTGGGGCTTGAAAGACTACATCAAAGCTGAAGCCCTAGACTTCCCAAAACATTAAATACTATATAATGCAGATTACTCTCTCGGCATATGACAGAGGTAAATGTAGGCCACCCACCTAACTCAGCTCACAGTAGTCACCTACTTCCCACAATTCTCAGTCAATCCTCAAGCCACTCCCCCACTGAATAAAAACCGGGTGAGGCCCTGGGTCACTCTCTTGGTTCCTGAAAGCCATGTCATGGCAGGACTTAGAGCCCCTAGACTCCCCAAAGATTAAAAATATAATTTAGTGTCCTCATTTTCGCCGGGGGGTTGCATGGAAAGTGGTAGATTGGAATCAACTTGATGGGATTCCAATAATGTAACTTTGGGATTACAAATATTGGTTTCTTGGACTGAGACGAAGACCAGGAAGCGTCTCCTACAAGCAACCATGAAGAAGTGGGAAGCACATGTAGAGACAGCTTTGCTCCTGCCTGAACCAGCTGGGACTCTCCACACAGCTGGCAGAACTAAGGTGTAAGACCCAAGAATGGAGAAAATTATGAGTGAGCTTACTGTAATGGGTTAAGTCACATTTTAGGCTATAAATGTCAATCTTGTGCTTTCTGTTGTAAATGTAGCACCCACTGTACTAGGTTGCTTAGTAAATAGGGCTCTTAAGGATACTAAAGGGGTTTTAACTTCTTGTAACCTCTGGGCCATGCAAGGCTGCCTGCAGGTACTCAGGTGCAAATTCACCAGAAACTGAAACAAAAGCCCCAGGAAACTTAGTTTGAGTAGTGGTTACAATGACTCTGGCCAGGGCAGCAGTGGTCACCGAGGACCAGGTGATTTGGACCCAAGCCTTAGGACATGGAATTTCTGTGTAGTGGGCAGAGCTCCTTGCCTTAACCCAGGCCCTCCGCTGGAGACAAGGTAAATAGTTGAACATCTGTACTGATAGCAGGTATGCCTTTGCCACTCTACATGTGCACGGAACTATTTATCAGGACTGTTGTCTATTGACCACCAGTGGACATAAAATCAAAAACGCTCAAGAAATTTTAGACCTGCTTGCAGCCGTCTGGCTCCCTAAGAGGGTGACAGTAATTCACTGCAAGGGACACCAAAAGGTAGACTCCCCAGTGGCCTGGGGAAATGCTCTGGCAGATGCCAAGGCCAGAGAAGTGGCAAAAAAAAAAACAGTGGGGCCACTTGAGACACTCTTGCCTTTCCTGCCACCTAGAGTGCTAGACCAACCTGCCTATTCTGATGAAGATCTCTTGTTGGCTAAAAGTTTAAAAACAATGCCCACACAAGATGGCTGGCAGATGCTGCGGGGTGGTAGGATTCTCCTTCCTGAGGTTTTGGGCAGAGAACTTGTTCAGCAAATGCATCAAGGAACTCACTTGGGAGAAAATAAATTGGCTGAACTGTTGCAGAAATCCTATTTCATACCCCGGCTTAATCAACTGACTAAGGAATCAAGCAAACGGTGTCTTCAGTGTGCCCACATAAACTCCAGCAGAACTACTTCCGAGCCAAGACAGCGTGCTCAAGGTGTGTCCCCAGGAAAAGGAAGATATCACTACCTCCCTGTCCTAGTGGACACTTTCACCAGACAGCCAGAGGCATATGCCACCCTACCAGAATCAGCTCTAATAGTGACAAAAAAGTTACTGACAGAGATTATTCCCAGATTTGGCCTTCCCATTACTATGGGGTCTGACAATGGCCTGGCTTTCTTAGTCCAGGTAACCAAAAGTCTATCCCAAGCTCTAAAATTAGAATGAAAACTACATTGTGCATATAGGCCTCAGAGTTCAGCTCAGGTGGAAAGGATGAATCGGACTCTAAAAGAAACTATTTCAAAGCTAGGGTTGGAAACTGGCGAAAACTGGGTGAGCCTCCTTTTGCTTTATTGCGAGCCTGCTGTACTCCCTATATACAAAGGATCACCCCCTTTGAATCTATGTATGGCATAGCACCTCCCTTAATCCCTAAACTGGAGGAGGAAATTCTGACATCTGTTTCTAATCAAGAACTTGTTAAGTCCTTGCAGGCTTTGTAATCTATACTGCAGGCTACACACTCCCTCTCTGTCACCAGCATCCCAGATCAGAATGGCTTGATGGCTCCCTAGCTGTAGAATGAGGCTCTCAAGCCCCTGAGACTGGGCAGAGACAGCGCAGCCGACTCCGCCGTCCTGCTCCATCCCGCCCGCCCCCGCCCAGCCCCTGAGACCGGCCAGAGACAGCGCG
>PVKA01049418.1:0-13253 GCA_004027165.1 Ctenomys sociabilis | reverse complement strand
TCAGACGTGAATTTCAATATCACATATTTTATGTTGAATTCTGACTCTGCGTTAATCCTGTATCACTACCCACACTTTTTTAATGGCATGTTCTGTGCTTAGACTTTCTCAGAGCCTCCATTCTTCAGTAAGGGCTGGGTAATTTCTCCCAAAGTTTGTCTTTTAGCTCTCACAACCACAGAAGCCACAGATGTAAACACTGGGCTTAGAAGAATAATCATTTATTTGGTGTTCACCATGGACCACAAGAGCACTTGGCACATTCAAACTCATGCAGTGCTCCTCATGGCTGGCCCTCTGAGATGGGACTGTTCACTGTTCCTGGTCTTTAGCATTGGAACCATGGGCTATAAAAAGTTAAATAACCAAGCTGAGGTCACAAAAATGAAGCCTTCCCAATCAAAAGAAAAAAAAAAGGTCAGGGGACTTAGCTCCAGACTTCTGACGCCCTTTTGCACAAATATCCCCATTTAAATGAGCCATTGATCGAGCCCCACTTAGGAATAATGAAACTGCATCACAGGTATTCTCCAAAGTCCTCAGAACATGGGCAGAACCACATTTTTGCCTAAGACTTTCTGGCATTGACACCTGTTCTCTTGAACACCATGAAAAAAGATTCCCTGGCCAGGAATGTTGTCCTAGCCGGAATAGCAATGGTCACTTTGAATCAGGCCTTTATCTCTGATATTAAGTCTTTTCTGATTGTGGCTTGTCTTGTTCCAAGAGGATTCCCCACTCTGATGACTCTGGAGCTGTCTGAGGGGGAGAAAACCTGCAGGTGAGCACACAGATGTGTCTATTTTAGATTTATGAGATGCTAAATCAAGTTCCCAAAGAAGCAAATTAATCACAAGAAGTTATTTTCCTTTTAATTAAAAATATTATCAGCAATGACTCTGGCCCTGCTGATTCCCAGAACAGACAATAAGGGTGAGCAGAGCAAGTGAGCAATATTAATATTCTCCAACTAATTTAAAGATAATATCCCTGAGATATGCCAGCAGCTCATAAGTGTGTTTGTGTGTCAGGTCATTCTTTGCCCCTGAGCTCTGTCTGAGTTTCCTGTCTTTTCATTTTTTACTTTGGAGGCATCCTCAAGGAGGAAGACATGCAAAGCACAGAGCAAATGATGCCACTAGACACAAGCATCCTTCTTAGGCAGGACAGCCATCGGGGACCTAGCTGAGGGGAAGCACTTTTTAGCTAAGCACTGAGAGACCACAGTACTTAAGCGAGTTTTGACATTGAGCTTTGACTTTAAGGAACCATGGCTTTTGTACTGAATTATGTGTTCCTACAAATTCACATGCTGAAAGCCTAAGCCCTCATGCCTCACGATGTGACTGTATCTGCATAAAGTAATTAATTTACAATGAGACCACTAGGGTTGGCCCTAATCTAATATGACCAGTGGGTTTTGGAAGAAGAGATTAGGACATGGAAGCACAGAGGATGTGATCTTGGGAGAACACCAGGAATGCCACCTATCTATAAGCCAAAAACAGAGCTCTCTTAGGAGACATCAAACTTGTGGCATCTTGATCCTGTACTCAGGAACTGAAAAGAAATAAATCTATATTTTTTAACCACCCAGTGTGTATTATATTTTGCCATGACAGCCCTAGCAAACTAACAAACATGAGAAGACATGTTTTGTTCTCAGTCCAAATAGATGCAATATTAATCATTGCAGTCTTGTCTGATTATGGTTTCCTTGGCTGTGCTATTCAAGAGCCTGTAGAGCTTCTAGGTACTATTCACTAACACCAGATCTTGAATGCAGATATTAACAACTAGTTTGGATCAAGAACACTTCCAAAGTCTTTCTGCAGTCATGGGTGGAGCTTTGGGGAGGTGACTGAATCATGGGAGAAATGCATGTAACTCATGTGATATGGTTTGTGTCTAGTTGTGCCCTCAAAGCCTCATGCAGTCATGGAGCATAGACTTCTAGATATTGAGATTAACTCATGATCCACTGGGATTATGGGTCTTAGTACTGTTGGGATTATGGATGTGAGTACTACACCCAGTCTGGGGCATATAGCCTGAATGATACTTAAGGGAGACAGATTTCCTCTCTAGAGCCGTTTTTGCTACTACTCCTCCATTTTGCTCTGCATTCTACTACCACCATGAAAGGTTGTTCTCTGCATGTGCTGCTCTGCCTTAGAGCCAGCTGAGTATGAACTGAAACCTCCAGTAACTGTGAGCCAAATACAACTTTCCTTCCTCCATTTTGGGTGTTGTGTATTTGTCCCAGCAATGAGAGAACAGTAACTGAGACAGGATGACACACTGGGCCTAATTGGAAGAAGCCCATGTAGCTTCATTCCTAGCTCTCACCTTTACTCTTTGCTTCCTGGCTGCCAAGCATGAGAAAAACTTTCCTTTGCTGTACCTTGCTGCTGTGCCCTGTCTGCCCCGGAGCCAGCTGCCCATGAACTATATCCCTGATAAAAAAAAAAAAAAAAAAAAAAAAAAAAACATCAATCTTTTCTTCTCTAATTTGTACTTATCACTACTGGACCTCTGTTACAGAAAAAGAATTTAGATACATGTTGGTACAAGAAAGTGGTGCAAATGGTGTGACTATTCCTGCCATGTGACTTAGAAATCATTGGACTAATTCACAGAGGAGTTTAGAAACGTAAAGAGATGGTGACCAGAGAATCCTTAGCATGCTGTAAGCAAAACCTGCTGGCAGATTCTGGGCCCAGGTAAGGAGATGCAGCCAGTGGAGGTGAGGCTCAGGGGGTTTCAGCTGGAGACAATCCTCCACGGGCAATTGGATGCCAGATAATATGTGCTATGCTGAAAGAAATTTTTTTCTACATTGTGCTCATGTCCTGATACTTTGTCAAGAACTGAGATTAAGCATAGTGGGCTATTCATCTGATTGGAGAAATTTCAAGGCATCATAATATTCATAGTGTGGCATGGGTATTGTTGGGACTTCTAGCCAGACTTAACACTGGGAATTCAAAGAAAAAGCTACAGCTGGGTGATTTGATAAACTATGTGCCTGTAATATGGAGCCAAGTTAAATCAGAGAACTTGTTGCTAAAATTATTACCATTAAAAAGAAGGCAGATATTTTCACCTGAACAAAAGAAGAGATGCCAGGAGTATATTTGAGTAATTAGAAAGATCTCACTCTTTGCTGGGTAGGACGTGCAAAAGTGAAAGATTTCGCACTGAGAAAAGACCCACAGGGAACTCTGCTCAAGACAGGCCACTTAGAGAATCTATTTCCTGGAACTCAATTCACAGTGGCCAACCATTAGGCATTCAGAAGCCTCTTTAGCTATTATGCAAGGGGATCTGGCTACTGCTAGAACTGGCTCAGACCTTGGAATTAACTACACAGTGCTACTTTTACAAGGATACAGAGTTTCAGTTTTGCTTTGGCTCCTTTATATTCTATCTCCCATTCTTTCTTTTAGTAATGGAAATGTCCACCCCACACCACTGGATGTAAATAGTGTCTAACATTTTTTTTATAAATTACCTTGTGTATCAGAGAAGACTTAGGACTTGGATAAGAATTTGGCAACTCTTAGTGATGAATTAAATGCATTTTGCATAAAGAGATATGCATGAATATTTTGGGGATCCAGGGATGGAATATTATAGTTTAGACCAAGAATGCCTCCAAAAGGAATTAATGCAGTTATATATGGGGCTTTGGGAAGGTGATTTACTCATGAAAGCAACATAGATAACTTGCTGTTAGGAGGAGAACCTGCTCTGACGTGCTGGGGCATGGAGCCATGGCTTGGCATCGTACATCCCCAGCTCCTACATTCACTTTCGGATTCCTAGCTGCTGAGATGTGAGGTTTCCTTTGTTGTGCTCCTCTGCCAAGACATTTCTGTGCTGGACCAGGTTCCTAAACAAAAACAAAACAAAACACAATTTCTATTCCTTTAAATTGTTGGCATTGTATATTGCATTACATGAACAAGAAAATGACTAACAGCCACGTTTAATAGATCTTGCAGCAAAACCATTTTAATAAAGAATCAACTATTCATTTCCAGGAATATTTAGAAATCACAGAATCCTCAGGATTAATGCTGAAGTGCAGTTTCCCTTGCTTTTTCCGTGGTATTTCCCTCTCCCTTCCCCCTCTGGCTTTCTAGTTGCATGCACTATATTTCCTTGAACCACAGAACCCACAACACTTGGCAGATGAATGTCAGCAGCAGCCCAAAGTAATGTTCTTTCTTGATCACTATCTTTTCAGCCTCATTTTGCACCTTTCCCCATTACAATTTAAAGTCTGTTTCCCAATGCCTTGAATCTGGGTTTCTTTAGGACTCAGTTTACTCAGTAAAATGCAACAGAATTGATATTGTCCTAGTTCCAAGACTGCGTCAACAGCTTTGCATAGCTTCTTTTGTTTTCTTGGACTTATATTTCTGCAGTGAAAACGAGTGAAGGTATTCTTCTCTTGAATGAGAAGTCACGTGAAGTGGCTCAGGTGATGCAGTCTCTCCTTCTCATGGATCAAAGAAACAATGGCAAATTTTTGCCAATTTAAACATTTTTCCTGCATTTTCATTTACAGTACAGTGCTTAAAGTGCAATGCTATGTTTTCTTGTGTACATGTTACATTATTCAAGTATTGAGAATGCCCAGTACTTTACTATAGCAACTCAACTTTGATATCTGCCACAGAACTTGCTACAAATTTAGGTCCTTCAATATTATTGGTTGTGGAAGAATTCTATTATCTATACTCTGAGTTGGCTTTATCACCTCTTCAAAGGTGAGCCCGAGGAAGCACTACCAGAGTGAGGAACTCCTCCACTGGGGAAGCTCCCAGGTATTCCTCCAGGCATTCCCACTTGCACTCTGGTACAGCTTGAGGATGATAGGATTTCAGACTTTCTTGAGCTCCTTCTGCTGATGTTCAAATTCTTCTTTCTCTTCACCCTGATTCTTATCCAGCCAGTTGATGATTTCATTACACTTGTGAATGATTTCATTACCTGGCCCTGAAGTTTCTCATCTTCAACAGTTGTTTTCATACTGAAAGTGTAGGATGGCAATGAATTCTTAGAGGACTCTTTGCCTCTTTGCTTCTCATCTTCAATTTTGTACTTCTGTGCTACCTGGACAATAAGCTCTAGGTCCTGCTTGTTCAGACAGCCCTTATCATTAATGATGGCAATCATCTTCTCTTTTTCTATACTTTTATTGACTGCAGAAACATTGAGGATGCCATTGGCATAAATATTAAAAGTTATTCAATCTGAGGAACACCTCAGGGTGCAGGAGGTATGTCTGTGAATTCAAACTAGCCAAGCAGGTTGTTATCCTTGGTCATAGAATGCTCACTTCATATACCTGAATGAGCATGCCAGGCTGGTTTTCATAATGGATAGTGAAGGTCTGGGTCTGCTTGGTAGGAATGGTGGTATTATGCTTGAGGACTCTCATGATGCCAACAACAGTTTCAATACCAGGAGAAAGAAGAGTGACATAAAACAGAAGCTAATCTTGGACATTTTCAAGCTTGTCTTCAGATTAAATGGTTGCAAGAACAGCTGCCATCAGGGTTGATGCTCTTTTTTTTTTTTGTCCTTTTCTTATTTTATTGAAGTACAAATATCAATGAGACAGTTTTAAGATACCTTGACAAGATGGATTCATAAATTAATACATTGCAAACTGTTTTCATAATGTTTTGGTATCGTACAAGGTGCATGCATATTATACTTACAGATATTATTATAGCAGATGTCTCTTATCAGTAAATTAAGAGAGTGTAGCTGTTTATGTATCTTATTTTTATACCTAAATTATATCAAATATTCAATAATTAATGCTTTCTACTTTGTTCTTTTCCTAGTGGTTGTCCATAGTACTAGAAGCCAACATAATATCCTGTCCAACCACCATTAGTGCAAATCTTGCCTATCATAGGATTATGTAGAAGCACGGCGTTATCTATCCCAACTGTACTGTCCATATACACACATCTTGATTCTTCCTTTCTATACCCCTTCTTTTGTCTACACCTGTCAAAGATGGGCACTCCATTGTCATTCAACTAATTTAGGTGCCTGAACTCGACTACACAATCCAACACAGTCCAGCATTCCACAATAGTGAGTTATTCAAAGAAGTTGTCGACCATAGCCATTTACAGCTCAACTTATTATTATGGTCCCATGGTGTATACCACATTTTTATACTTTTCTGCTGGATGGTTAAGACCTAGATAGAGCAAGACCTACATACCAAAACATGTACTTTTTGTTTCTTATGAGGTCAGTGAAGTTCCCTCAGGGTTTATCTTCTAGTCCTGTACCTTATTCTGTAGATCTTTTGTCTGTGTCATCCATGTGGATGAGGGAATTGATGCTCTTATTCAATTCTTTTCCGTTGAAGAAGTCCTGCAGAAGCTTCTGGTTTTGGGGATACAGGTAGAACCACCCACCAGCACAATGTCATGGATCTGAGACTTGTTCAGTTTAACATTTCAAAGAGACTTCTCCACAGAATCCAGAGTGCCATAGAAAAGGTAAGAATTCATCTTTTCAAATAGAGCACAAGTAATACAGGTGTAGAAGTCGATTCCTTCATAAAGGGAATCAATTTCAGTACTGTCTTGGGTACTGAAAGACAGGGTTACCTTAGTTTGCTCACATCCAGTACAAAGACAGTGGACAGCTCTTTTGTTCTCACTGATGTCCTTCTTGTATTTGTGCTTGAATTCAGCAATAAAATGACTGACCATTTGATTGTCAAAATCTTCTCCACCTTCGTGGGTGTCTCCAGCTGTAGATTTCACTTCAGATATTCCATCTTCAATAGTGAGGATTGACACGTGAAAAATTCCACCTTCTAAATAAAAAAATCAGTGCATTTCTTTCAACTCCAACCTTTTTGTCTAAGCCATAAGCAATAGCAGCAGCTGTTGGTTCATTGACAATTCCAAGTACATTAAGACCAGCAATAGTTCAAGCATCTTTGTTTTTTATTTTATTGAAATACAAATATCAATGAGACAGTTTTAAGACACCTTAACAAGACAGATTTGATAAATTAATACATTGAAAACTGTTTTCATAATGTTTTGGTATTGTACAAAGTGCATACATGATATCATACTTACAGACATTATTATAGCAGGTGTCTCTTATAAATAAATTAAGAGAGTGTAGCTGTTTACTTATCTTATTTTTTATACCTGAATTACATCAAAGATTCAATAATTAATACTTTCTACCTTGTTATTTTCCTAGTGGTTGTCCATAATACTGGAAGCTGACATAATATCCTGTTCACCCACCATTAGTGCAAATCTTGCCTCTCATAGAATTATGTAGAAGCACGGCGTTATCTATCCCAACTGTACTGTCCATACAGACACATCATGATTCTTCCTTTCTAGTCAAGCATCTTTGGTTGCCTGATGCTGGGAGTCATTAAAGTAAGCTGGCACAGTGACAATAGCATTAGGAACAGTCTTCCCTAGATAAGTTCCTGTAATCTCCTTCTCCTTTGTCAGCACCACAGAAGACACATCCTCTCAGTAGAAGCTTTTTGTTTCTCCTTTGTATTCTACTTGAACCTTGGACCTGCTTGTATCCTTCACCACCATGAAAGGCCAGTGTTCATATCAGACTGGACAACAGCATCATCATCAATCCATGTCCAATCAGATGCTTAGCATCAAAAACTGTGTTGGCGGGTTCATAGTCACTTGATATTTTGCAACATCTCCAGTAAGTCATTCGGTGTCAGTGAAAGTGACATAGCACTGAGTGACATAACGATTTCCCTGATCATTGGCAGTTATCTCCACTTTTACATGGAAGATACCCACAGAAGAGTACAGAAACATAGGCAGTGCGAAGATCAATGCCAACTGTAGGTCCCTTCAACATGGTTGCTTACAGATAGGCTCAGCTGTGCTAGCAAAGATGGCACACAAAAAACTCCTCACTCACCGGCATGTTCAATGAGAACAGTTGTTATTTTTAAGCCACCAATTTTGGTGTGTTTTGTTACACTGCAAAAGCCCTCTAATACATTATTTCCTTTGCCTCTTTTGCTAGAAAATCAATACTTTGTAAAAAGGATATAAAGCTTGATGTCTTGTGTAATGTACATAAAACTGTGTGTGGGGAAATTTTATCTAATCAACAGCAAAACTCTTCTCCTCATATATCAAAAACATTCCCATAAGTTTTTGGCAAATATTCCCCATGTTCATTACAGCAACATTCACCATCCTATATATTCTTTTGTAATGTCCTTTTACCATGATTCTACTCTAGGCAGAGTTTATGTCTCCAACACTTTCAATTAATTTGAGTTCGAAGACTGCTTTGACCAATGACACGCAGCAGAAGGTACACTGCTAGGTATGAACACAGCATTTGCCTGACCTAGTCTCAGATTTTGATACCAGCTGCAATGCAAAGATATATTACCATGCATTGATAACTATAAGCTATGGCCAGAATTCCTGGAAGATGAACAACACAGACAAACTCAGGAGTGCCAAGACACCAGACATGGAAGTGAGGTGCTGTTTTACAAGTAGATCCTCCAGGCTTATCAGTCCCAGATGGTAGTAGATAAGGCAGCAATGACTTTTTCAATTTGTCCTCAGCAATGTGACCCACAAAACTGCACACAAAATAAATGGTTACTTTAAACCTTTAAATTTGATGATTGTTTATTTTGCAGCAATAAGATTTTGTTTTAAATATTGATGGCGTGATCTAGTAAAATCTGCTATAGAGCTCTTAAACACACAATCTTGACTTCCATCAGCATTATGCTCATGAAAGTTCATTTCAGTTACCTCATTTGTATGGTTGGGATGTATACAATCATTCGATAAAATCAAAATAGAACTTAGAAGTCATGTGGTCAATGAGCCTTTGCCATTTCTTTCAGGGAATTTGCAATAACTTTAAGGATACAAGACAAGGAGCCAAAAATTCACAGAATGGGGCTATCAGTCCTTCTATTATACAAGTACAGTAAATCTTAGGATGCATGAGACTGGTGGGAAGAGTACTGGACCCACTCCTGAGACTGGGAGAGAAATGATAGACGAGGTAGAATTAGACTGGTACCAGCAACACAGACAGAATAAATTAACAGAAAGAGGATAGTTAAATATTCTTAAGCAGCAAGTACTAGAGCCAGAACTGGGAGGCAACTTGTGATCTTACAGAAGAAATAACTGGCCTACTTGGGAAGCACTGTGAGTGTGTGGCTGTATATGCCCACAAGAAGTCCATTATTACAAATTTGACCAATAAACAAGACCAAAAACAAGCTCAGAAATAAATTGTGTAGTCTGTTTTAACCTTCGGGAAGAACACAACTTGATAAATGTACTAAAGTAAAGGGTTATTTTAAGCATTACTGGAAGAAAGGATTCCATCTACTCTGAGCTATCTAACTCCTTAAAAAAGCTATCATATAAGGGGCCAGCCAAATAGTTCAGAGGATTAAAGTCCCTAAAAGCAAGTTCAGGGACCTGGGGTTCTCCCCTGACCTACAGTGCCAGCCCTGCCCCCAGGGCGCACTAAGATGGCAATTGAGACTGGGAGTGGTGGCATCCAGGTGTAATCCCAGCTCTTGGGAGGCTGTAAACAGGCAGATCACTATGAGTCCAATCTAGTGACCCGAACACCCTGTAGACCCCTCCTTAAAATACAATGAATGAATGAATAACTAAAAATAAAATAAAATAATAAAATAAAATAAACATTCTTCAATGTTCTCTCAAAGTTGGTGCAAATAGCATCAGCTAATGGACTATATCCACACAGAGGGATGGAGACTAGAATAGCAAAATAATTGATTCTAGAATCAGGAAGATACCTTAAGAAGTTATAAGCTTAATATTCAGTTGTGATATCTCAACAAAGAGGAAGCAGGCCATTCCATACAAGCTGCTGGAGACCAAGCTCCACACTAACAGATGCTTAACTCAGGGCACTTAGAGTCAGAGAAAATCCTCCTCCCATCCACTGGGTGTTTGGACTCAGGTAGGTAAATGAGATGACTGGATACATCATGAAATGAAGGGATGTTGGAGAACAGTCCTTGTCATTTACCCTTGTTCCAGCTATTATATCTAGTAAAAAATATCAGAAGAGAATAGAGCAAAGGAATAACCTTAACAAAGAAAAATCAGAGCCAGCCAAATAGCTCAGGAGCTGGGGATTCAGTTCTGGGACCTGTTATGCCAGCCATGCCCCCGGGGCATGCTGAGAGGGCAACTGAGACAGGGTGAGGTATTGCATGCCTAATACCAGCTCTTGTGAGGTTGTAAACAGGCAGATCACTACGAGTCCTATCTAGTAGTGAGACCCAGAACACCCTGTAGACCTTCCCTAAAATACAAAAAATAAAGAACTCAACCAGTGCAAGTGGATGCCCTATCAACCCTCTTCTAGACCTTATATGGGATTTTGCTAAATCAACAGTGCATTGCATTCTACAAGGACACTGAGCCTGCTTCCCAGACATAAACAGGTTTTCTACTTAAGTTTGTCCCAATTAAAAGTGAACTGACAGTGCTTCATATATAATGATGTGTCTCTGAAATCATACATCTTCTCTGACATAAGCCATTTCCTGAAATGTGGAAATTGTAGGAAATTTCCTGATCTTTGTATATCCCAAATCTCTCGGCTGTTCACAGAATAATTCCAGATGTAAACTGCAATTAAATATTAAACAAGGGAAGTTACTTAGTGGGAAAAATCCAAAATATATAAAATAGTTAAATCTCCTTGGGAAGAGCATAGAACAAATGTTTTTGTGTAAGTCTATCGTTTTATGAACATGTGAGGAACGAACACAGCAGAAAATTTTTCCAAAATGCATTATAAATGGAAATATACCAAAAGCAAAAACAAAATTACTCTGAACACACAGGTGATAGTTACATCACCCTTCCAACTGTTTAGTTCACCCACTAAGGATTAAATTTGAATTTGCTATGGATGAAGTCGGTTCTAGAAGTAACTGAATATTAACAGCCAGGATCCTAAGAGATTTAGAATGTCTCAAATAGAAACATGCCTAGAATAAGATTACCCAGTGAAAACTTGAACCCTCAGTAATTGAAAAATAGCAAATGAATATTTTTGAATAACAAACTAACCCATACAGAAGGGTTATGAGAAGCAGAGTAATATCAGAGAGACTTGACCTGGGTAAACTACCTATTGTGTGTTAAGCTTTTAGCACAATTGCCCAATAATTCACTGAAGTGGAACCCAGTTTTCTATTTCATAGGATGGAGAAACCTAGTGTGGCATTTTTAACTCAAAGGACACAAAATAAGAGTGGGAAGGAATGTCTTATCTGCAATAAAAAAAATCAGAATAAAAACCTTTGAGGAGGAGATTTAAGTTGAACTCATATCCCTATAATGGAGATGGCTTCAGACCTCATCCATGGAAGACACTGGTCACTGTTATAATCACTCTTGCTTCTTGACTTCCAACACAGTTCACCAAGTAACAATCTAAGTGCCATGTGGATCATCAGTGGGAAAGGAAAGGTTGCTCAGTGAAGCCGAAGGTTATTGATACACACGATGGTGCCCAGGTGGGCTATGCCATTAATATCCCCACTGTCTATGCCTGTGACTTTCTCATAATCTCTGGAACACAAAAAGGTGGTAGATGTCACACTTGTATTTAATTTTACTGTGTGGGACTCTATCTTAGCAGGTTAAAGTTAGTTTTGAAGAAAAAAATAGTCATGTGGTATATTTCCCCTGGAGAGGGTCACATGGCTGGGAGCTAGCAGCAGTCTCTGGGTGCCTGGGTAGCCTCCTGCCAGCACTCAGTAGGATTCTGAGGCTTTCATTCAGACTTCCTCAATGCATTTTGTTTACTACCCAAGTGAGCTTGGAATCATATGCTTCCCTGAATCAAGCCTGCAGACTCAGGAGCCTGAGGTGACACAGTGCTTACAGGCTAGTGAGACCTTGTGGGTGCATGTGGGGATGGAGAGAAGGACAGAACCCAGGTGAGCTAGTACCTGACTTTTGACTTGTAAAAAATTATGAGTACTCTGAATACTCTGAAATTACAAATATGTGTTGCTTTAAACTCCTAAGCATTTCTGTTGCAACAAATACCCTGAGTTCCAAGTCTCCATATTAGAGCAGAGTGGGAATGACATACTTTCATTATACTAGCAAGCACAGTGTTGGGGGGGGGACAAGACTTGCACCCAAGCATTGATTAAAGGCAGATAAACAGGTGGCACTTAGAGAAGCTGAGGTTAAAAATTGCATCAAGGAAAAAAGAGAAATACAAATACAAGGAAACATTTGACATTCAGGAATGTAGCATGCTTTCCTCCCTGATACTGCATGCAGCTCAGGGCACTCATTAATAGCCTGAATTTTGTTAAGTCCTGGGTTGAATTGGGTGAAATGACTTTAGGACAATTACTTAAGCTCTATGCCTCAGTTTTCACATCCATTGAGTGAGACTCATATTAGTATCTATCTGTTAGAATGATGAGATCCAATGTAAGTTAAGTAGTAAGAAGCTGACTTGAGCAAAATGAACTATAAATGAAGATTGCTATAGTGAACTTAGTAAAAAGCAAAAGTGTTAGCTACAGATCCAAAAATACCCATTTTTTACTTTTATATTAGAACTTCTTCCATGATTATAACAAAATTCTTGAGCTGAGCACTTTACTTTTAAAAGAAATTAATTCAGCTCACATCAGAGTTCTAGAAGCTGAAATGTCTAAAATTGAGCAACCGCAGCAATCCAACTTCACGTTGGGCAACATAGACCACCTACAGTCACATGGTTAAACAGAAATCCAGAGAGTGTGGAGGGTCCATTCTTGTTCTTTGTACTGCACTCACTCTCATGGCAACTAAACCACCCATTAGTTCCTCCAGATGACAGCACCCAATGGCTTATGGAGTTTATATTGAGCCCCACCCATAAGGATTTCCCTAGTTCTCATATTAGCACACCATGTGTCCACCATGTGAGCCCCTTGGGAAACACTCAAGCCATACCTGTCTGGCGCCGCTCCCGTCCCGCGGAAGAAGACACTCAGACACTCAGCAACGGGTTCAGCAAGCCTTTATCGAGTGGGATGCAAGCCTCTACATGCGTCCGCTATCCGCGGCTCCTACCGTGCAAGCATCTATCAGGTGGGATGCAAGCCTCTACATGTGTCCGCTACCCGCGGCTCCTATCGTGCAAGCATGGCG
>PVKA01049417.1:0-13251 GCA_004027165.1 Ctenomys sociabilis | reverse complement strand
TGACCACATAGGAAATATAAAGTACATGTGTTGGTATATAAGTTTGGATCTACCTAGGTCTTTGCCTCAAGAACTTAGTTCTGAAATTAAAGTTGTGTATGCTTACCTCCTTTGAGCCATATGATGGATTAGTGATGATTTTTGAGATGCTTTCAAGGGCATTTTTATTCTTGTCCTTTTACACACTTAGCTTCTAATTCTATTCTGCAACCATGCTCTCCTTTATTTGAACTTTATGCATGCTTCTTTGCTGGCAAAGATTTAAACTTCAAATCATTTAGTTCTAATATTTGTTCCTGATTCTCATTACATCTGGCTTAAAGATGCAGTGACATCCATACCAGTGCCTGAATATTACTTTGCCATGAAATTTTCTTCACCATGTTTATGATTGACTACTCTTTTTTTCTTTTCTATTTTAGGGAGGGGTCTATAGGGTGTTCAGGGTCTCACTACTAGATTGGACTCCTGGCGATCCACCTGTTTACAGCCTCCCAAGACCTGAGATTACAGGTGCTCATCATCACACCCAGTCTCAATTGCTGTCTCACCATTCCATGAGGACAGGTCTGGCACAGCAGGCCCGGGGATCAACCCCTGACCTCTGCACTTGCTTGCAGTCACTTTAATCTGCTGAGCTATTTGGCCAGCCCTTGGTTGGTTACTCTTAAATTCAGTCTGTTTCAAAGCTTCAGGAAGAGGGTAAAATGGAGTCTAATTTCTACCAGAGCATAATATATATGACACCAAGTCAAACAGAAAATAAAGAAAAAGAGAGAAAGAATGAAAGATAAGAAGAAAGAAAGAAAGAAAGAAAGAAAGAAAGAAAGAAAGAAAGAAAAAGAAAAGCCAAGCAAGCAAGCAAAAAATAAAGGCCTTACTGAACATAGCAAATGGAAATTTCCTCAGCTTGGCATTTAATTTCACCATTTCTATCTGAGCTCTGACTAATGCTATAAGAAAAGCGCTGCTCAAAAAATTCTAAGGCTTTACTGCTATGCATCTTCAAATCTTTCCGAACTTCCTGAACAGACTCAAAGGATTCTAAAGCACATTGTCAGATATAGTCACATAGTGAGCCCACTTCTGGTATTAAATTTTTGTATTTATCACTCTAATGTAACTATCTAATGTCTGTAACTTAAACAGGAAACACTTATTTGGTTTCATAGTAGCAATGAATTCAGTCCATAGTTGACAGGCTACAAGGCAGAAGAAGCATGACAGAGCAACATGGCAGAGAAAATATGCTCACCAGGAAGAGTATGGCTAGAAACAAGAGAGAAAAAACAGAGGCAAAATCACACCATTCCAAGTCATGTCTTCAGTGATCTACCTTTTTTGAAGAAGCAGGCACCTGTGAAAATGACATTTTTGAGATATTTTACATCTAGTATACAACAGAAGTATTATTTTATGTAAATTTTCTGTCAGTTATGTGGTAATACCTATGTGTATATCTTTCACTGTGTCATTATTTTTCTTTTTGGCTGAACCAGGGATTGAACTCAGACCCTTGTGCTTGCCAGGTGGGCACTTATTCCACTGAGCTGTCTCCCTGGCCCCACAGTCATTATTTTTATCTGTCTTGAGTAAATATGTCAAAATGTGTTTATAATGCAACATGATGTTAAATGTATTTCTAATTAAAATCTGTGGTACAAAATCTTTAGAAAGAAACAACTCTAAATTACAGAATGTGAATTTTAGCACTACAAAGATTGGTTCCCAAAAATGTATCCAGGATTGTAGGTGAGAGGTGATTGATGGAAATATACTTGCACTTTCAGTCTATGAATATTGAGCTGAAAATGTTTCTCGTATGTAGCATATACTTGGATCTTGTTTCTGGATCCATTTTGCCAATCTGTTTCTTTTGATTGGTGAATTAAGACCATCAGCATTAAGTGTTATAAGTGCTATGTGTGTTTTTTTTTTTTGTTGTTTTTTTTTTAGTGGGGGAACTTGGGATTGAACTCAGACCATTGACCTTGCAAGGCAAGCGCTTATTCTACTGAGCTATCTCTCCAGCCCCTGTAACTGCTATGTATTGACTTATCCTTGTCATGTTATTTTCCTGTTATTGGTTTCCATTTTCCTCCTGTGTTTATTTGCATTGTGTAGTGAATTCATTGTGTTGGGGTTCATAAACTTGTGGACCTTGCTATTTCTTTCAAGAATGTCCTTCAAAATATTGTGGACTGCTGGTTTGATAATGGTGAATTTCCTCAGATGTTCTTTATCATGGAAGCATCTTACTATTTCTCCATCAATTTTGAAAGATATTTAAATGATAGCTTTGCATGATACATCAAGCTCTTTCTTTTATGGTTTGAAATACTTTACTCCTAGCTCTCCTTGACTTTAGGATTTATCTTGCAGTCAGTGACTGTCTGGTGTTCTTTTCTCTCTTTCTTTTTTTTTTTTGTCATGGAACCAGAGATTGAACTCAGGGCCTTGCACTTGCCAGGGAAGCGCTTATTCTACAGAGCCATCTTCCTGGTCCTGTTGCTTTCTTTATAAGTGATTTGTTTCTTTTCTCTAATAGCTTCTAGTATTCTGTTTTTGTGTTGAATTTCTGACATTCTGACATCATATGCCTTGTTGTAGATTGTTTTTGATCAAGGATAATTCAAATTTTATATGCCTTGCTTCACTGTATGCCAAATTCTTTTTGCCTGCCAGGGAAGTTTCCTGTCCTGGTGTCAATGAACATGCTTTATGTGATTTGTTCTCTCTCTTGCTTTTTCATAGACTGTAATCAAACTTATGTTATTCTCTTTATCATCCAGCTTCTGCTGATTTAATTTCTTATGATCTTGTACTATTTTAAAATATTATTTATTTTGTGTTAACTAACAGAAGCCTGTCTTCTGTGTCTGAGATTCTGTTCTCACATTAGTATATTCTGTGAAGGATACTTTCAGTAGAATTTTTAGTCTCCTGGATATCAACTCGAGTCTGTTTTATGGATTCCATTCATTTCCTGTGCTAGGCAGTCATGATTTCCATCAATTTGCTAAGCTCCACCTTCTCTCTCTCCTCTCTCTCTATTTTTTATCTGCTCTAGAGTCAGTAAGCATATTTTTTAAAATTGTGGTCACCACCTTTGTAATTATCTGAAAAATTATTTCTGATTTGAATTTTTTGTATATCCTTGTTCATTTGCATTATTTTTATATTTTTAGAAAGGCCATATTTGTGGCTTTTCTTGGGAACTTTTGATGTCTTCTTGTCATTTCTTTTGTTCTTTCTTTCCTTTAGTTTAACTCCTGGAAAAAAGCTGTTTCATACCCTGCAGCATATGCCATTCAGTTTGCCCTATTTATCTGACTCAATTATCTTAAGTTGTTGTTGTACATTTCTACTTGTATTTCTTCTTTTGACATCTTATACTAGAGAGATTATATGACATTTGTACATGTGTGTCTGGTGTATTTCACTTATGAGTATATGTTCAAGTGGCATCCACTTACATACAAATGCTGCAAGTTTACCATTCTTTATAGCTGAGTAATACTCCATTATATATAAATACCACATCTTTTTCAACCATTCCTCATGTGATGGACATCTTGGTTGTTTCCAAGATTTTGCAGTCACAAATTGTGCTGCTTTAAACATAGGTACACATACATCACTATGATATAATGATTTCAGTTCCTCTGGGAAAATTCCCAGTAGGAGGATAGCCATCTGGAATGGATTTTCAGTCCTACTCTTTTGAGGAGTTTCCATACTGATCTCCACAATGGTTGTACCAGTCTATATTCCCACCAGCAGTGGAGAAGTGTTTCCTCTTCCACACTACCTCTCTATCAACTCCTGGTTAGATTCTTTTGAATTACCTGTGGTAGGTAGCTTTACTGCTAGTTTTTAAGATATTTAGGAAATGATTAGTTCTCACAGGTGTCTTCAAGGTATAGCTGTCTTTTCAGTTTTGAGTCTTTTGCAAGATCTTACCTCTTTAATTTATTGGAGATTAGAAGCTTCTGCCTATTTAGACCAGTCTCTGGTTCCATAATCCTGGTGCACAGTATTTTCTATGGCCCTTAGACAATCTAACTCTTGATGTTCTAGGTAGAACAGAAGCTCAGAACAATTACATAACTTTGGCTATAGTAGTACTTTGGCTATAATAGTACAATCAGCCATAACAATTGCACGAAACACAACCTAGATAAAGATCAACTGAGATAACCATTAATTTGCCATTTTAACTGTATGAAATACATTTATGGTAACATAAAAATGTAAAATAAAAATTATATGCAGTAAATAAGCCTGCATTATGTCAGTTTTACTCTCAGGTGAGAGGAAAATTTAAAAGAGGCTAGAGAAAAATGATTAATTCAAAAAAGGAAAGAGATTAGAAGCAAGGCTGAAGATCAAATGATAATTACTCAAAATTTGAGAAACTGGTGCAGAAGACAACAGGGAATGAGAGGAACAAGAAATAGTAGAAAAAATAGAACAGAACATTAACCCCAAAAACATGGGAACCACATTCACACTCACATAAAAATATGATCCAATAATCAATAAAAAATAGAATAACAAAATAAGAAAGGCAAATGGAGAGAGAGAGAGAGAGAGAGAGAGAGAGAGAGAGAGAGAGAGAGAGAGAGAGAGAACCATTTTAAGGGTTTGTCTCTATTGTAATTGATAGAAAATGTGTGGAGCTGAGTCCAGATCTATGTTGTTTTATCACAGCAAGGCACCAGTAACTTTACTGCAGGGTAGTAGTTAATCACAGTGAGATGGCTTCCTTGTTTCCCCTGAAATTCCAGGTGGTTTCTGGTCCTGAGGATTTGACCAGGCCCATTTAGCCTGCAGCAGTCAATACACCTTCTTGAATTCTTGAACTCAAGAATGGGAACTGCTAAGTGGAGTCAGAAGTTGTTCTTAGTTCCTTTTTAATAATTTTTTAAATAAATAGCAATGAGACAGTTTTGAAACTGGCTCTTAGGACAGTTTCAATAATTAATGTACTGCATATTGTTGTCTTTGTAGTAGTTATTCACAGTACAAGATGCAGATATGATGTCTTGTCCAAACACTATTAGTATAAGTCTTTCTTCTCATTGAATTAAGAGAAAGTAGCTGTATATTTAGCCTATTTTGTATATACAGATACAAAATTGTCCTTTATTTATATCCCTTTTTTGTTGAGTTTTGTCAGAGATTGGTATTCCATTTCCATTTGCATATTGTAGGTGTGTGAGTTCAGGAAAATAATCCGATATAGTCCAGTAGACCATAATAGTAGTGTGTTTTTCCTACAGCATAAGAAGGCAAACATTAAAAAGCAACAAACATATTTGAAAAACTATGAATAAACAATTACATAATTTTGCACAGAAATTAAGAAATCTAACCATAGACAACATTGCAGAAGAATTTTCCTGTAACTTTTTTCTTGTCTCTTGCTTTCATTTATTGCCTTTGTTTCTTTAAAGAAACATTTATTGGGAGACAGTATGACAGTAATTTGTATGCCATGGCAAACAGTGTGTATTTAGAAGACAAGAATGACAGGCATTCCAAGCATGACCCTACCATTACATTGCTATCTTCAGTTCAGCTGCTTAGTTTACAGATATCAGCATATATAGTTAGTCAGGATGAGAATCCTACCAATTAACTGCTAGTTTCAAAATTGTGTGTATGAATGTAAGGCTTTGCCCCTGTCATGTTTCCCAGCTTTTCTCCTTGCCATCTCCTCATTGTCCAATCCTTAAGTTCTCACTGTCCTTTTAAATGTGTTACATCTTTCTATTTGTATTTCTTTTTTTAAGTTCTTATACTAGGGACACTACACGGTATTTACATATGTGGGTCTGGTTTATTTCAGTTCTATTTCAAGTGGCATCAACTTAAATATAAAGGCCTGGAGTTTATCATTCTTTATAGCTGAGTAATACTCCTTTTTATAAAAAAAAAACGCACCTTTTTCATCCATTCCTCAGGAGACAGGCATCTTGGTTGTTTCCAAGATTTGGCTATCACAAATTATGCTGCTATAAACATAGGTGCACAAATATCACTATATATATATACATATATATATATATATATATATATATATATATGTATATATATATATATATAAAGTTATAAAGTTTTCAGTTCCTCTGGGAAAATTTCTAGTAGCAAGATAAGAGGTTTGAATGGGATTTCCAGTCCTACTTTTTAAAGGGTTATCCACACTGATTTCCACAATGGTTTCACCAGTCTGCATTCCCACCAGGAGTAGAGAACAGTTCCTTTTCCCCACAACCTCTCCAACATTTGTTGTTCATTGATTTCTTTATGATAGCCATTCTTCTGGGATGAGATGGTATCTCAAAGTTGTTTTAATTTTCATTTCCTGGATGGCTAGTGATGTGGAACATTTTTTCATATATGTATTCACTTCTTTAATTTCGTCCTCTGAGAAGTGTGTATTCATCTCAGATGCTCTGTTTTGGATTGGGTCTTTAAATTTTGGGGTCCTAATTTTTTTAAGGTCTTTATAAATTCTAGAGAGCAGACCTTTGTCTTAGTGCTTATTAGTCATGATTTTTTCAAAGTTTGTGGGTTGTTTTTTCACTTTGTTGGTAATATCTTTTAACGTGCGAAAGTTCTAAATAAAAGGAGGTCCCAGTCGCTAATTGTTTCAACATTATCCATCCGATTTGATTTTTGTTCATGAACTCTCTGCCTATCGCTATGTCTTCAAGAGCTTCTTCTCCTTTCTCTTCTCAGAGATTGAGTGTTTCTCTTTTAATGTTCAGATCCTTAATCCACTTTGACTTTAGCTTAGTCGCTGGTGATAGACCTGGGTGAAATTTTAGTTTTCAGCATGTAGAGAGTCAGTTGATGTGGTATTTTTATACAATGGAGTATTACTCAACTACAAAGAATGATAAACGATAAGCCTTTATATATAAGCTGATGCCACTTAAAGATATACTCATAAGTGAAATAAACCAGGCCCACAGTTGGAAATATCATATAGTCTCCCTAGTGTAAGAACTGAAAAGTAGAATTAAAAAATAATAAGATATAATATAATTAAAAGGAAAGTGAGAACTTAAGGATTAGAGAACAGAAAGAGGGCAAGGACAAAAGCTAGGAAACATGGCAGGGGCAAAGCCAAGCATTTATATACACAAGGTGGTCAAGGCAATGATCCTGAGTATCTTCAGTAGCAGTTAAAGGATAGGATTCTTACCAATAACTATATATATACTGATGCCTGTAAACTACGCAACTGCACTGAAGATAACAATGTATAATACTGGGGTCATGCTTGGAATGCTTGCCTTTCTGGTCATCTAAATATGTACTGCTTGTCATGACATAGCAATTACTTCCATACTATCTCTCAAATAAATGATTGTTTAACAAAAGGTAATAAAAGAGAACAAGAGACAAGAAAAAAGTGTCACAGGAATGTCCTAGTACAAAACTGTATATTATTAGATTTCTAAATTTCTGTGTAAAAATATGCAATTCTTTATTGTTATTTTTTAAAATATTGTTTATTTTATTAATTTTTTCTTCACATTATGTTGGGACTTAAATTTTAACATGTCAATACTTGATGGAAAATACCTGTTACATGGTATGTATACGATGTTTAATATTCAGACAAATACTGAAGTCAAGCTTAGTTGCCGATGTTTTAGGGTAATAATAATAAGCTTCTCTTCTGGAGGGTTAACAACTTAAGTTTTGTCTTAGTTACTCTTCTGGGACAAATATCCAACCACCAAAATGAATGAAGGAAAGGTTTATTTAGCTCACAGTTACTGTGGATTTTAGTTCATACTCGGCTGGCTCTAATGCAGAATGGCACATGGCAGAGAGCAGCAGTTCATGGTGGTGGAACAACAATACAACAAAGAACAAGAGCTATTGAAAGTCTCTCTCTCTTATATTACATTCAGGCTCTCCGCCACAGGGCGGGATGTAGTATTCACATCCATAATCCCAACAGTACTGAAACCCATAATCCAGGCCTTGGATCACACATAATCCCAGTGGATTATGAGTTAATCACAAACTCTAGAAGTCCCCACCCCGTGACTACATGAGGCTTTTGGGGGACAACTAGACACAAACTATAACAAGTTTGCAGACACAAAATCTGAGAAAAAGAAGGGCTGCAAGGACAGCCACTATGTTGGCCCTTGCCTTTCAAGGTCAATATAAACATTTTAGTTGTTAAGCATTTCTCAATAAAATTTTAATGAGTGAACAAGGCACAGCCAGAGGGCAGCTGACATTTCCACTGTCAGCACTATTACCAAGACTGAGAGCCTGACAGCTCTTCAAAATCGCCAGGCAGAGAAAAAGAAAGAACTGATAAAGGCAAGGATTCTGCCCAAGACCTCAGCTTCCTAAGCACGCAAGGCCATTATTGAGAAACTGGAGAAAGAGGGTGCCTCCAGCAGTCCTGGTGGACCTTGCATAGCTGTGCAATATTCCACCAGCTTCAGGGTTGTCAATGCCAGCAGCATCTATCTGATTTTGATGACATGTGACTATGAGCATATGGACATGCAGAACTTCTCCTCCATCTGGAGTAATGATGGGATGGCTTTCTGTGTCCTGGTACACAATTTCTCTCCTGAGGCCTTTGACTATGGGTAGCATAGCCCACAAAACCAGCCCCAGAACTCTGAAGTGGGTTGCTCATCTGTTGAGATTCATGAAGACTTCCTGCAGTTCCTAGATACAGAGGACGTGGTGTGGCTTTGAGAGCCTGAGTGCAAGTGCATGTAGACGTAAATCCAGGAGTTCTACCACTGTCTGGTCCAGAAAGGGTTGGTAAAACCCAAAACGTCCTAAACCCTGCTTGGGGCCCCATGGATGTTGGTGGACTCCATGCCCCTGGTGGAGGTAGAGGACATGATAATCATGGTCAAGAAGCCTGACACCAGGTTCAATCACACTACGAAGGCCTGTAGTGCCACCAGCTGCACCTGCCTGGCAAGAATGTCTAGTGTTACCCACAGATAGCCTGCAGGAGGGTACCACCCCCACCCTCCCAGCCCAGTCCCCTCCCTATGTACCTGCCCATGGCTACCCTGTCTGTTGTGGCATGGTCCCCTGCACATAGTACTAGCATTTTTGATAAATTACTGGTTTTCAACAACAACAAAAAAACAAAAACTACAAGTGCATCCTATTAGATCAAGTTTTATTGTAGATGGAAGCCACCTATGTTACACTGAAAATCACAATAAACCTTTCCTGACTGCATGATCCTCTGTAATTTGGTCCTGTACTGTAATTAACAGCAGCTTACAATATTCTCATATAACATGTTACATTGTAGGTGTTATCACTATTCCACCAACAAGAAAATGACTAGGAAAATTAGATAGTTTGGTGAAGCTCACATAATGGATAAATGATGAAATACATTTCAAAGCCAGATCATTCAAGGCACAAAACACAATACTTGAGACAGGCATAATGGTGCATGATTATAATACTAGTATTCTGGAACACTAAGAAAGGAGGTTTGGAAGTTTAAACTGAGCCTGTGAAAGTGACTAACTTAACAAACTGTCAAAATAAAGAAATGAGATGGCAGTTCCATTCAAATGCCAGTAGATCAACCAATAAACAAAAAAATATATGGTATCTCTGGATCTCACTTATCCTGGTTTTCTCTAATTGCCAAAATTTGTCCTGTCTGGGCTTTAGCTTCTGAGCTTCCTGATTTGATTCATGCCTGTTATTAACATGTTCATTTCTCAGATCACTTTGGCTGATAAAATACCCAGACTATAAATAATTTCTGGGCTGCATAGGGCTTTGTATCGCACCAGTGTTCCACAAGACCACTGCTATATCACACTAAGAATGCCTTTACTTGCCCTCTACCATCCCTTGAAATGCTCCATCTGCCAAGGTCTACCTAGCTTGTTTAAAATCTCCATGAAACCTCAGAACCACCCAGCTTAGTTTTGCTCCTTTACATGACTCTTTTGAGCATTTATTATTTGTACTGTATAGGTGCATATTTGATTAAAAATTATTTTCTAGTAAATGTCTTATGGGTTTGCCCTGCTACTCAATGAATTGTAGATTCTCTATTGATATAAATTGTATCTTATAGATTTCTGTACCTCATTGATATCCGATAGCATACTAGATTTTCATATGTACTTTTGCATTGCATGTTTCTATGTTGGTCACAGTTGATGAATATAAAATGGAAATAATCACTCCTTCAATACAACAGTCAAAGAGGCTCCATTAACATGAGAACTTTCAGGTGAACCTAAAGATTTTGAAATCTATGCAGAGTATTTTTATGATTGCATTCATTATAAACCCTCTTGATATACACCCTGATGAATCTTTGCTGTCAAAAAGATCCTAAGTATGGCTAACTCTGATATAGCAAATATTATTTTCTATTTTTCCTATAATCTTATGAAGAAATCATTGTATTGAGGGATTTTTGCACATATGTATTCTGCAAAATGTATGAAAGCCATTAAAAATTTATTTTCCGTTCGTTGCATCTTATTGTAACTTTAGTACAATGTACATAATTAGTAAAAGTTTGATGAATTATCTTGGAAGATTTCCCCTTTTTTACTATGAGAGTGAAGTGTAGAAAAGCAAGTGAGAGCATGCTGTAATTCTGCCTGCTTGAGATCAAGTACCAGCACTAAAATCTGTCTGTTCATTATCTCAATTTTTTCATCTCTAAGGAGGGATAGTGATAGCAATTATGCAATAGGATTTTAGGATACATCTTAATTGAAGTAAAACCATACTGTATATTAATATGATAAATCCAGTGTCTGTAATATAGTATTTGTTATTATTAGTTTTTCCCTTTTTCTGAAGGTAGCTTCTTTTTTTTTTCATTCCTTGTCCTTTTCATATAACAAATAAATTACAAAAGTGTGATCACATTTTACATAGTGTCATTTAATTTCATCTAAAGTAGTTTCTCCTTCACTATTTTCATGGGATGCTGACTCCTTAATATCTGTAATTACTACAAAATCAACTGCTAAAATACATCCTTATGTGGCAGTTTGAATGTGCAACTGACATTGTTAAGAAAACAGTATAAGAAAAATAACATTGAATCAGTTTGCATTTTTGTATTGTCCTTAAGCACTTGTGCTCTTTGGCTTAGTAAACTCAGAGCAAAATTGGTAGAAGGCTTAGCTATTTTAATGAATTTATTGACTTTAACTTTTCTTTAAATATTCCATCGCATCTGCTGTTTGAAGCCAACTTAATATGTTCACTGATTGATATCAAACTCAATCTTTTCCCTGATTTATATTTCATTGTTATTTTTTTGAAATCAGAATGAACCACACAAGAAGGACTGGAGGGTGTCCCCTGCTATCTCCCTTCACTGTGATATAATTGACCCATGGGGGAAAACCTGGTGGACATACCCTCCTCTTGCTGCTACCATGACTGAGGTGAACCACAAAGGAAAGCCCAGAGACCAGAGGGAAGGACAGCACCACAGTAGGGTCCCAATAGGCAGGGCTATCAGCTTTGAAAAGTCTGAAACAACAATAACAATATCTTTCATATTATAACAGATGCCATATCTGTTTTAATCAGTTGTTCTCCTTTCTATAACAGTCCTGGGAAGCTTTTGGGAATAACGTCAACACAGCCCCACAGGGAAAAACTGAGGAATGAGCTAAACGAATACCAATATCTCACTCTTCATTAACTTGGAATGTAAAATATTGAGACTGCCATGAACCAAGAACCATCTACACACAGATGACATCCCTGAAGAATAGATTTTCCTCAAGAGGACTTGATACTAATGATATAGATAAATACCACTAAAACTTAACATGATTAACATAGAAAACAAAAAAAAATTAATATAGAAAATGAGATACAGAGCTAAAATGTAATTTTCAACTCCAGCCCACCAAGAACAGATCTTGGAGACAACAAGACATAGGAAAATGGAAATTTTAGGCATATAGGTAATTGGAAAATAGAAATTTTCCTATATGCCTGTCATTTCTTAAATACTACCAACTAAATTAAGAAAAAAATCCATGAAGCTTTAGAGAAGTCATATCATAAATAATGTCAGGTATAAAAAAGAATGACTATAATACTAAAGTAATGCTCAGAAAATCTATAGTGAAGATAGATAAAAATATACAATTATAGGAAAATGAATGAATCATGAAATATCAATACAAGAAAGAAATAGATTGCACGAAACAGATTCAAACAGGGAAAATTGAAAATTCCATTTAAAGCTGACAAAACTACTTGAATGAAACTGCAGATAGCTTTTCAGACCTTGAGGACAGGATCCTGGCTAGTAATCAGGAAAGGAAAGATCTCATAAAAATAACAACGGATAGGAAAGATTTCATAAAAATAACAAGGGATCAGGAAATAACAACTCAACAGCTGAAAGATGATGTGAAGAAAAACAATATAAGACTTATAGGTGGGGGTTGGGGAGAATGTTAAGTAGTGTAAGTGCTTGCTTGGAAGTGCCTGAGTTCAATCACCAGTTCTGCAAAACAAACAAACAAACTAAAAACTTATAGATGTCAAAGAAAAAAAGGAGTTAATGCAAATGGAAAACAAAACAAAACAAAACAAAACAAAACAAAACAAAACAAAACAAAAAAAAACTACTTGGATAAGAAGTAAAAAGTTTTCCAAACATGGAAACAAAATCTGACATACAGTTTAGTAAAGCATATAGTACTCCAATTAGCCATGACCAGAGTAAATTAATACCAAATTGTGTAGTAAATAGTATTCCAGAAATTCAGCACACAGACAGGATATTAAAAGTTGTTAGAAAAACAGATCATTTATAAAGGAAAGCCCATCACAGTCATGGATTACTGTGTAATACAATCACTAAAGTCAATAAGAGTTTGGAGTGAATTATTTCAAGTCTTGAAAGAAAACAACCTTGAGCCCAGTTTAACATGCAAAACTATCTTACAAAAGTTTAAAGTGAAAAACTGTCTTTCAAAATTAATGGTCAAATAGATACTTTCATGAATAAAAAGAAATGAAGAAATTCATAACCAAAAAATAAATCTTTTTTTTCCATTTATTTTTATTTTATTAAAATACAAATGTCAATCAGACAGTTTCAAGACACCTTAACCATACAGAGTCGATGAATTAATACACTGCAAACTGTTTTCATAACGTTTTGGTACTGTACAAGGTGCATACATGAAATTATATTTACAGGTTTTTTTATAG
>PVKA01049416.1:0-13231 GCA_004027165.1 Ctenomys sociabilis | reverse complement strand
AAAAAGAAAAAAACAGAAACAAAGCAAAAGATGAGTTTTCTCTAAAAGAGTAGAAAAATAATTGATAAAACTAAGATTAACCAACTCCTAGGATACCAAACAATCCAATGACTAGTTCATTTGACACTGAATAAAATCATTTTTAGCCCAGAGATTACTTTTCAAGGAAACAAAGTGATTTGATTGCCTATGGGAATTGCCCATATGCTGTCTCATGTCTTCACACAGTTACCTGTTGTACACAAAGTCCCAACAAAACACCTGGCTACCCATTTGCCATGGCCTAAGGGCCCAATGAATGTACAGTTGTTATAAATCAAGTACAACAACTTGACCTTTGGTTTAAATTTGGACTCAAAGCTGAGTTTAGGATTGTCAACCTTCCTTAGTAGAACACGCAACATAGTAAAAACCAAATCTGCTATTTTACCCATGTAACTTCACAACCTCTCTACTTACCAGTGTCCTCAGGTGCTTGTAACCATCACTGATAGCATTACTCTTCTAGAGTCAGGATGGTTTCAGTCTTGGTGGCACTGCCTTTTCAATATAGCTGCTGAGGTCTCCTCAACACTTTCTAGTCCTAAAAAATAGGAAGCCACTTCTTGTATCATGTCCCATGATAACCTGGCTATGGCTGAATGCTCTTTAAATTTCCTGACATTTTATAATGCATGTAAGAAATGCATCTATAATGTAAGTACACGTTATGATTTTCACAGAATATGTGTGGATTATAGTTGTCACCAACTTATATTAGCATATCTAGAACCAACTTCCATAAATACATTTTTTTGGTAAAAAAGAAAAGAAAAAGTCAACCATTCAGTAGTCACAATGCCTGGACACTGTGACTCACTAGTTTGATTCACACCCCTAGTATCATTTTTCCTGGCTACATTCCCAGCAGGGGCCTGAGTTGGGCTTCTGGGATGAGGGCTGGGAGACATAGCCGGGCCTGCAGAGCTGAACAGAGATGAAAGGAATTCAGCCTTCATCCCCAGGAAGCTAACTCAGACCCACTCCCTGGCATGCAATGTGTGCCTGTTAGCTTAGGAGAAGGGAAATGAGGAAGACCACTCTCCTCAGCGCCAGGGTCCTTGCACTGGACCTCTTTCTGGAGCCTCTTGGAGTAGGAACTTTAGGAGCACATGAAGAATGCAAACACAGGTTCTGTGGAGTGACTTAACGTGCTGGATGTTGTGATCACGCAGGCAATTTGAGACGAAGTATGAGAGGCTGTCCACGGGGAGAGGCTATGTGTCTCGGAAACGAAGAGAAAGCCTCCTGGCCGGCTGTGAGCTGCCCCTGCACCAGGAAAACGCCAACATGTGCAATGTGGTATTCGCCCCACAGCCCGAGAGCTCCTCCAGTGGATGGTTTTAAAAGCTGACCTGTGACATTTCGCTCAAAGCTTCCCCCAAAAGGGATGTGGTGTATTGTGCCTAAGTACTGCTCTCTGAGAGCATGGTGTTTACATGTTTACCTGTATTTAAGAGTTTTGTAAAAAAGCTGAGAAAAGCTTCAGTTGATGAAATTCGGGCCCACGCAGCTCACAGCCAGTGTCCCTTCCAGTCATTCCATGACACTTCCATCATGTGACACGGCAGCCTTAATTTCCCTGTTCTCACAATTCCCTTCAACCCAGTGAAAGTAGTGCTGCTCTAAGAAGAAGCTAGTGCTTGCTGACAAGTAAAACAAAAACAAAGCCACCCACATGAGAGGATCTGTTTTGTTTTTCTAATAATTTCAATGTATGAAAAAAAAAAAAAAGCCTTTGACAGAGCCTTAAGTATGGCTCTATTTCTACAAAACATTGCCTATTCCAGGAATGAAAGGCTGGGGTTTTTTCCTTCTTTTCATGGGGGCAATGGATGCAGAGAGAGGGTGGGTTAAAAAGCTTTTGAAAGGATTTCATTAGCCAACCTAAGAAATAGTATTTATGCTTCTGTGACTGATTTTTGTCAAGAACTGAGGAGAAACACAGAGCAGGCCATGCAATGATGCCTCAGGCCACACCAGGAACACCGGCCTTGGCACATGGAGTGAGACCTGGCTCCACAACCACTGTTTGCTCATCCTTATGCTGAATCTTTTAGACTCCAAGGTGACCATTGACTTTATAAGGGATACCCCACAGTTCTCCACTTTCTCTATGTGGCATGTGCTTTATGGCACAATAGCCAGAACATAATAGCCAGTTCTTTTACAAACTGGCAAATCTGGACTTTAAAAATACATTATCAAATCAAGAGTCTCTTTATTTGTATGAATTTAAAAAGTCATGTTGGATATTTTAAAATATTTATTAATAAAATGGACATGTTCACTGTGATAAACCCCAAAAGAAATGACAGGCACTCTTTTGCCTACCTGACACACAGGCAATGTAGAAGTTTAACCACCCCAGATCTGAAATAATGGGTGATAAAATAAATGTTGGAAATCTTACTGAATTCTGTCGATCTTTTGGCACTGGCACACCAGACTCAAGGCCACCCCAGCTCCCCAGGGACCCAGGCTGGTGGCCACAGCTGTGTCCTTGAGGAGGGCAGGGGGGCTGTGGCATGCAGTAGGTGGAGTTTGCCTGGAGGATGCAAGTAATGCAGCCTGACCCAGGGCAAAAACTCAGGGCCTCAACCCAGTCCCCCAGTCCGGAACAAACAAATGGCTGTGTGAAGTGTGATATAGAAGTTCCATAAAAGTGACAACCAGGTGCCCCGTACATCAGCACTTTGCCTTGAGCCCCACAGAAAAGCTCGCCCATCCTTCAGATTGAAGAATCTAGCTACTCCAGCAGGCATCAGAAAAGCAGGAAACCAGGAGCCTAAGACAAGACAAGTGCATGACAGAGTCAGAATGTTCTGCACTTTTGGAAAGAGACAATGGAGCCAGATAAGTAACTATGTCCTTTGCTGTCCTCAAGCTCTAGACATCAGACAGCCACTGTCCTCTGCCAACATATCTGCCTCCACTGAGTGTGCCCCAGGGCCTCTGTGGCTACAGTCTCTAAAGACCCATCCATACCTCTCCTGTCATTCTCTGTCACAATCCACAGTTCTTCCTACACAAATTGTTCTCTGACTCTCTTCTCTTAGAGGTTTCATATGGCAGGTATTCTTAAGCATTTTATGTAGGGAAATTTAATCCTCATAAAAGCATATCTAATAGACAGTATTATTTCTACACTACAGATCAGCAATTCCAAGAGAAATGTGATGCAAACCAAATAATTTTAAATTTCTAGTAGCTTCAGGCCAGGCATGGTAAGGCACACCTATAATGCCAACACTTGGAAGCCTGAAGGGAGAGGATTGCTGTGCATGTGAGGACAGCCTGGGCTACATAGCAAGACCATGTCTCAAAAACTTTTTTTCTAAGCACTGCATTAAAAAGTAAGTAAACAGATGAGATGAATTTTAACAGTGTGTCATATTTAACTCAATTTATTCAAAGTATTATCATATCAACATGTAACAGACATAAAATTTCTAATGGAATACCTAACTTTAGGGGAAGTAGTGAGCCTTCCAAATGTGACATACTTTAATACACATAGCACATCTCAATTTGGACTAACCAATTTCAGATGTGTGGCTAACATGTAATACATGGTACACATCATATTGATGGAAAAACTAAGGCACAGAAAATGCCTAACTTCCCTAACAGATGACATTTACTCATATAGAAAATGGTAGAACTTGAATTCAGATATAAGTAATCTCACCCCCAGGACTGACACTCTGAAGCACTGTTTGCTAAATCTCATTGGTTTTGAAAGCTCACTGCTACAAACATACAGATGGTAGATGTATCAGCCAGATAGTCATGGCTGGGTCGCAGTACCCAAACTGCACAGTTTATGAGAGGAGAGGTGTCATTTGGCTCAAGTTTTCTGTCCAGTGTCTCCCAGAGTGGGGTGTAGCAGATAGCATGGAGGGGCAACTTGATTTGCTTTGGGATCTGCCCTAGGGATAGGTTGAGCATACTCTAGGTGTGTTTGCAGGTCATGGAGTCATGACCCCAGTGTCACATCTGGTCCCTGACCCCTTCCTCTCAGGCATTGTTACTTGCTCTGCTTCCTGGACACCAGGAATGGAACAGTTTTGCTGCACCACACCTCCCACTGCAATTGTCCTAACTCCAGTAACTGGCAACATTTTGTGCACTCTATAGGTTGTGTAACTCCTTTCACAATAGGATCTCCAAAGTGAAATACTTAGGAATCAACCTAACAAAAGAAGTAAAAGACCTATCCAGTAAGCATTACAATAATCTGATAAAAGAGATCAAAGAAGATTTCAGAAGATGAAAATATATTCCTTGCTCATGGATAGGAAGAATGAACATTATAAAAATGGCCATATTCCAAAACTGTTATACACATTCAGTGCAATTCCAACCAAAATACCACTAACATACTTCACAAAACTAGAGAAAATAGGGCTGGGGAGATAGCTCAGCAGCATAAGCACCTGCCTATGGGAAGAGTAAGAGATCTAAAAGATCAAAGGCAATTCTGGGTAACAAAGGAGAGGCAAAAGCATCATAATCCCTGACTTGAAATTACACCACAAAAGTATTATGATAAAACCATCATGGTACTGGCAAAACAAAATAACAAAAAAAAAAAAAAAAAAAAAAAAAAAAAAAAAAAAAAAAAAAAAAAAAAAAAAAAAAAAAAAAAAAAAAAAAAAAACAGAGCTGGAGAAATAATGGAACAGATTAGAAAAGGCAGCCACAACTACAAACACACTCAGCCATCTTATCTTTGACAAAGGTGTCAAACACGCTCACTTGAAGAAAGCTAGCCTTTTTAATAAATGGTGTTGGAAAAACTGGCTTTCCACATACTGAAGTGTAAAACTACATGCATGTCTATTTCCATGCACTAATCTAAAGTCAAAATAGACCAAAAAGCTGAATATTAAAACAGAAACACTAAATCTACCGGAAGAAAAAGTAGGTAGAAATCTTGAAGACATAGAAGTATGCAGAACAAAACCAAACTGAATGGAAAATACTTTGAAGAATCAACAATTGCGATCTCATCTTAATTAAAAGTCTTTGTACTGCAAAAGAAATTACCAACACTGTGAAAAGGAAACCCACAAAGTGGAAAAAAAATTTTAGTCAATTCTCCCTCAAAGGACTTCTTTTTTTTTTTTTTTTTTTTTTTGAGACAGGGTCTCACTATGCAGTTCAGGCTGGCCTCAAGCTCACTTTGTAGCTCAAGCTGGTCTCAAACTCACAACAATCCTTCTGCCTCAGCCTCCCGAGTGCTGGGATTACAGGCCTGCACCACCACACCCGGCTGGACTTCTATTTAGAACATATTGTTATGGGTCACTGTGCATAGGAACCAAATCAGCGAGATAGGAATTTAAATAGAGCCTTTTATTTACTGAGCTCAGGTCCATCAGCCGTTTCTCACGCAGGAGAAGGCTGATGGTTCCCAAACGTGGGTAGCAGGAGGGGTATTTATAACAGAAATCACATCTGGTTTGGTAAGTGTGTTTGTTATCTAGCACAGAACGACAGAAGACTACATTCATTTGACACAGCTGCAAACTGTTCCTAACTAAAGGGTCTTGCACAGCTTAGTGGTAAGGACATATTTTTACAAGATACATCTTAAGCTGACCACATTACAGAAGATGGTTAGGAACAGGTTAGGAAGGGACTTTGTCTTAGCTTGCTGCCTTGACAAGAAACAGTTATTTATTGTCTGAGCCAAGAGGAAGAGAGTAGATAACAGGAAGCACAAGAGTTCTTTCTTTTTTTACACATATGAAAAATAAAAAATAAAAAATCAGATCTCCAAAATTCAAAGATCTCCAAATTCAAATCCAAAAAATGGGCATCTGAGTTAAATACTTCTCAGATGAAACACAAATAGAAAATTAAACCTATGAAAAAATATTTAACATCATTGGTCATTGTCTCAGTGACTTTTTACCCATTGCTGGGACAAAATACCCAACACCCAAAATAAAGGAAGGAAATGCTTATTTAGCTCACAGTTTGTGGAGGTTGCAGTTCATACTCAGATGCCTCCCAGGCAGAGTGGCACATGGCAGAAGGCAGCAGTTCACGGTAGCAGAAAACAGCAAAAAACAAAAGGAAGGGCAGTAGCTGCCACTTCTAGCCAGCCTTTCTCCCTTCCTTATATAATAAACAAGCTCCCTGGGGCCGGAGGTGTAGAACTCACACAGTGTCCATGACCTCCTCTTTCGTAGGATGAGGATGTTTCCAAAATGAGAATCCTGAATTTCGGCTGAGTCATTTAATTAAACTTCTAAATGTCTCAAGTTGACACAATGTATCAACCACCCCTTGTCAACTTGACAACCAGACATTTCCTTAAACCAGTTTCCATGTAAGTAGACATGTTTATTAACATTTTACAACTTGAATATTGTATTACATTAGAACCATGACATTTTTCCCCTGGACATCCCCCTCCAAGATTCATGCACATCCCTTTATGCACACGGCATTTTAGTCCATCCCTAAGAGTTGCCAAAGTCTTAGGGATTTTCAGCATTCATTGCTGAAAAGTCCAACTTTCAAATCTCCTCCAAGATATAAGGTGAACTCTTACCTGTGAGCCCCTGTACAAATGAAAAGGTAAACACTTGCAACATTCAATAACACAAGAAAAACATTACTATCCTGAAAGGTACAAGCAGCAGGAGACAAAGCACTGGGACCAAAGCAAGCCCAAAATCCAGAGGGGCAAACATTATGTCCTGTTGTTCCATGTGGAACATCCGAAGCAATCTGTGATGAGTCATATGCTCTAAAGGCCTTACATGACCCTGACCAGAATCTCCCATACAGAAGAGCTAAAGGTGTTCCAGATGTTTCAGGCAACATCTCCAAACCTTTCCTACCCCTCCCCATGAGCCATTCCCAAAAGCTCTTGAACAACATGGTCAGGTAGTCACAGCAACAACCCCACTTCTCTGGTACCAAATTCTGTCTCAGTTACACGGATATTTCATTTCATCCAGAAAGAATGGCTATCATAAAGAAGTCAACCAATAAGAAATTCTGCAGGGCCTATGAGGAAAAAGGAACCCTTATCCAATGTTGGTGGGACTACAGAATGGTACAACCACTATGGAAATCGTTGTGAATATATCTTCCCAGAAAAATTAAAAACATCTTACCACAGCGATATATGTGCATCCATGTGTATAGTGGCACAATTTAAAATAGCTAAATCTTAGAAATAATCCAAATACTCATCAACTGAGGAATGAATAAAAATTATATGGTATTTATATACAATGGAATATTACTCAGCTATAAAGAAAGATAAACTCCAGGCTTTTATAGGTAAGTGGATGCAACAAGAGACCATACTCAAGAGTGAAATAAATCAGATTTCCATGTGTAAACATTGTGTTGTCTCCCTATTGTGAATAACTGAAAGAGAAGTAAGGTTCAAAGGTACAAAAGATTTTGTGAAATGGAAAGAAACTGTTCAAAAGGAAAGAACAAGCAGAAAAGTATAATAATGAAGTATGAAAAATAAAGCCATATTAATATGCTAAGCTGTAAAAGGCTCAAGTCAACAACTTCTAACATTGTCAGTCCTATGGATAATCCACTACTACTATGGACTATTGGACTATATTGGATTACTTTGCTGAATTCACGCACCTACAATATTTAAATGACAATGGAATACCCATCTCTGACAAAACTAAACCAAAAAAAAAGCGATACAAATGAAGGATCATTTTATACAAAATAGGATCTGTATATACAAAATAGTTAGGATAGATATACAGCTACTTTCTCTTAATTCAATGAGAGGAAAGATACTAATAGTTTTTGGACAGGATATCCTGTCTGCATCTTATATTATGAATACCCACTACGAAGACAACAATATGCTATGTATTAATTATTGAAAATGTCCAATTAATTAGTTTTGAAACTGTCTCATTGATATTTGTTTCTCAATAAAATTAATAATAAAATAAAATAAACACGTGAAGCAGAATTACCTAATTAAAATTAAGAAAAAGAAAAAAGGAGAGAACAACTGGGACTGGGGAATGGAGAAAAGATAGATGATAGGTAGGTAGATAGGTAGATAGATAGATAGATAGATAGATAGATAGATAGATAGATAGATAGATAGACAGACAGATAGATAGACAGATAGATAGATGATAGACAGATGATACTAAGATAAATGCGCTAATTTTCATTAATTCATTGAAAGGAAGAATTAGTGTTTATATTGTTTGATCCACTTTACATGCCTATATCTGGTCATCTGAACAACTACTTTGAAGATAACAATATGCAATATAATAACTATTGTTAATTTTCCATCATACTGTTTTGAAATTCTGTATCATTTTCATCGGATTGTTATCTTTAAAATAAAAAAGAATACAGAACAATGTAGGTTGTGTGCTAACTCTATTGTTTCCTTTGCTCTGCAAGAGCTTTTTAATTTACTATAATCCTGTGTGTTATTGTTATTTTTTGTACAATTCAAGTCCCATTCAAAAAGTCCTTGCCTATGCCAATGTTTTCAAAAGCTGGGTGTATTGTTGCACATCTATAACTCCAGTACTTGGGAGGCTGATGCAGGATAATTGCTGTGAGTTTATGTAGTTCAGTCTAGACTACAGTGAGTTCAAGGCCAGTCTGAACTACATAGTGAGACTTTGTCTTCAAAAACAAACAAAAAACAAGAATTAAAAAAAAGAGTTTACCTAACTTACTTTCCAGAAGATTCAGGGTTTCTGTCTTCAATCCATTTTAGTTTTACTTTAGGATGTGAAAGAGTTTGGTCTGCAGTCTTTTGCATGTGGATAGTTACTTTCCTTTTCTTTCACCATTTGTTAAGAGGCTGTCTTTCTTCTGGCTCCTTTGTCAAAAATCAAATGGCTGAATGTACTTGGAGTTGTTTCTCCATCCACTGTTCTATCCCATTGATTGACATATCTGGTTTTATGCCAGTACCGTGTGGTTTTTGTCATTCTAGCTTTGTAATATAACTTGAAATCTGAGATTTTGATGGCTCCTGCTTTGCTCTTGTTGCACAAAGCCTCTTCTCATTAAACGTACATTTTAGGATTATTTTTCAAGTTATGGAAGGAATGCAGTGACTATTTTCACTGTGGCTGCATGAGCTGTATTTATCAGTATTGGTAGTATGGCAGTTTTGTCAACATCAGTTATGCCTACCTAGGAACAGGGATATTTTTCTAAGAGGAATTTAGGGTGTGGCAAAACCTGGCTGTGGAAGTCAGTATGATCTGTTACCTACAAGATTATTGGCCCATGTGCAGGTCAGTTTCCAAATCTCTGCAAGCACACTTCTAAGCACTCAAGAAGTTTTTCAGTAGGAGTACCCAGACCTGATCCCAGACTGACGAGAGGGATTCCAAACAGCCTCTCAGAATCCATGTAGAAGTTCTTGTGTGTTTCCTTGAGATTTGGACAGTGTAAAGAAAGGCAGCCATGAGGAGTGGTGCTAACCTAGCCTTCCACAGTAGCCCACACTGCCTTTCCCAGAGCAGCGTGTACTTTCATCTTTACTTGCACCCCTCTTTTTCTATCTACTTGGCCTAAGCTGACTCTGCAAAGCCAGTTTCTCCCTCAGTCTTCATTTTTACTTTCTCAAACAGACCACTGTTTTTTCTTGTTGTATCCAATTCTTTGTTTGAGCCAAGAACTCTGCAAGGAGAGGTGAACAATCCCAAACCTCATAATGTTTAGTTAGGAGCAAGGGGCTGGTAACATTTCAATTTCTGATATATTTTTTGACATAGTTTTTCCAAGAGTTTTTGATGGTATAGTGAATGCAATTGTTTTCCTAATTTCTTTCTCAATAAGTTCACTACTGGTGTACAAAAATGTTCTTGATTTTTGTGTTTATTTTCTATCATGCTACCTTAATAATTTCTTTTCTTTCTTTCTTTCTTTTTTTATTTTTAGGGAAGGGTTTGAAGAGTATTCATGGTATCACTATTAGATTGGACTCATAGTGATCTACATGTTTACAGCCTCTCAAGAGCTGGGGTTACAGGTGCATGCCACCACATCGAGTCTCAACTGCGATCTCAGTGCACCCAAGGGGTGGGGCCAGATTGGCAGGACTGGGAATTGAACTCTGGCCTCTGTGCTGCTTGCAGGTGCTTTAATCCACTGAGATATTTGGCTGGCCCTACCTTGATGAATTTGTTTATTAGTTCTAGGAATCTTTTGGTAAAGTATCATAAAGGATCATATTGTCTGCAAATAAAGACACATCCACTTGCTTTCTTAAACAAATCTTTTGTTTTTTCTCCTGCCTGATTGCTTTGGCTAATGTTTCAAGTACAATATCTAACAGGAATGGTGATAGTAGACCTCCTGTTCTTGTTCTTGATTTTAGAACTTTCAGATTTCCTCTATTTAATATAACATTGATCTTTGCTTTGTTATAAATGTCTTTTATCTGACTGAGATAAGGTCTGTACCTATTTGCTTCAGAGTTCTCATGAATATATGTTGGATTTTGTCAAATGCTTTTTATATATCTATTAAGATGATAATGTGATTTTTTCATTGCTTCTGTCTGGGTGATATGTTACATTTATCGATTTGTAAATGTTGAACCATCCTTGCATCCCAGAGGTGAAGCCTATTAGTGTACAATTTTTTGATGATTTCTTAACATTCTGTTTGTTAGTATCTTGTTGAGGATTTTGGCACACATGTTTGTTGAACCATTTGGTCTGTAACTAAGTCTTTATCTAGTTTTTTAATTAATATAATTCTAGCCTCTGGGGTGACTTTGCCAGTGCTCCTTTCCTTTCAATTCCATTAAATAGTTTGAGGAGTATTGCATTAATTTTTCTTTGAAGTACTTGTAGAATTCAGTAGTAAGTCTATCAGGTCCTGAACTTTTCATAATTTGTAGTGTTTTTTTTTAATTACTGCCTTAATTTCATTGCCTCTTATTGAATTGTTCAAAGTTTTTATATCTTCTTGATTAAATTTTGTTAATTCATATGCACTTAGGACTCTATCCATTTCTTCAAGATTCTACAATGTAATGGAATACAGATTTTAGATTAGTTCCTAACAGTCTCCTGGACTTCATTTGCATCAGTTGTGATTTCATTTCTAATTTCATCAATGTCTACATCTTATAATTGAAGATCTGAGATGATTTACATGGGGAACTAATAATGAAAGGCATTGATTTATTTCTGTCATTGCATTATTTTTCTGTTTCTGGTTTCTTCATTTTTTTTGGTTTAACTGCTCACCCTGTTTAATGTATTCATCCATACACTGTTTGACACAGTTGGCTTACTCATCTCTGTCTTGGACATCCTTGAGAATTTTTTGTACTCCCAGTTTGAGGGTCATACATTTCTCAAAGTGTTCTTTCTCAGGAAAAATTCTATTTCTCAATCAATTTTGAAAGATAGTTTTGCAGGATACATTAGTCTGAATGGAAATTTGTTTTAGGACTTGCAAAATTTCACTCCAAGGTCTCTTAGGCTTTGAGATTTGTGGGGAGAAGTCTGATGTATTTATAATGGTTTTAACTTTTCAAGTTTTTTTTGTCTTTTCTGTAATAACTCTTAAGATGCTGTCCCTGGTTTGAACTACTAGGATTTTGAGTGTATTATGTCATGGGCAGATTCCTTTCTACTTGTGACCACTTGGAGTTGCATAGTCCCAATTTACCTGTGTGTTAATTTCTTCTCATAGTCAGAGTGTTTTCTGTTATGAGTTTTGTACACAGATTATTTATCTCTTTTGCATTGTCTGCCAATGTTTTCTCTAACTCCTATTATTCTTAGGTTGCTCTTACTTGTGTCATCTCGCAGCTGTTAGGCCCATTTCCAGGATCTCTTTTTTGATATATTTCTGAGCATGTGCTAACTACAGGAACCCCATCTTCCAGTTCTTATACCCTCTCCTCACATTCATCACCTTCACTACTCATGGTTCAAGACCATGAACCTATCTTTTAGGTTTCTGTCTTGTACATTTCCATGGATTCCAATTCTCTGCTAAACTGATCATTTATGGTCTGAATCATTTTGGTTAGCTCAGCTAGATTTTTTGTTGGGAGCCACAGAAGCCAGAAAACTGGTCAAATGTGTGTAGGTGAGACTAGGCCTCATTGCCTAACACAAAGAAGTTACCTCAGTCCTGAGATAAATATACTGTCCAGTTAAGGTCAGATATTAGTCACTAGGTAATCTTGTATTAAGTGTTACTAACTTTGCAAAGGTATAAACATCTATTCTGTTTACTCCAGAGTTCATCTCACTATCCAGGCAGACAGGCCACCACCTAGCCTAGCTTTTGTCTTCTTGTCTATCTTTTCCTCATTCCTACTGCCATTTCTCCCCAGGTAGAACTGATCTCACTGAGACCAACAGATACCTACAGTTTTTATTGTATCTTGTTTAAGCTCACTGACTATTTTGCTTTCAATCCTGTATCTTTTAGTTACATTATCTTTGAGCTTGCTGAGCACCTTATAAAGATGGTTTTCCTGTTTCTCATTTAGTTTTTTATTTCTTTTCTATCAATGACCTTTGGTTGAACTTTGGGAAAGTTGAGAGTTTTTGGAAGCATTTTGTTGCTTTGTGTTTTCATGTTTATAATGTTTTGTGTGTGTGTTGAGGGTTGATGATCAATTAAAGTGGAAAGCCTTGTTGCTAATATAGGGTTCTCTTCAGTTAGTGTCTACTCCCCAGGGATGTGACTTTGACTTTGTGGTTTTGGTATTTATCTACTTTTTCTGCCTACTCAGTTTAATCTGATCAGACCTAGTCACTTTGTTAGAAGGAAAAATCACTCTCAGTTATATCAGCATTAACTGTGCCAACCATACATCAATCCTGTATATGGAAACTTGTTTTGACAAATTCGTACTTCTAGCAATGCCCCATGTAAACTGCCCTATACTACTAACAGTGGATGTGGAAGAAGAAAGACAGAACACAGAAGAGAGGTAAGTCAATAAGAAAAAAGTACAAATCAATGAAAAAGCAGATGGGAGATCAGAGTATTGAACTTATTTTCATAGCTGGAGTAAAGGCTAGTATTGAAGAGATCTGAGAGAATACTTGTTAGAGTGGTAGACTGGATCCAGAGATCGGGAAGGGTAATTGGAGATGGAGAGAAGCTATGAGGATGCCAGAACCTGGAGTATGTTGGTGGTTGGACTAAGCTTGGATCC
>PVKA01049415.1:0-13255 GCA_004027165.1 Ctenomys sociabilis | reverse complement strand
AATTTACATATATTCAAATGATTTCATCACAGTTGAAACTTGGCTTCCACTTCACATGGGAGGGAATGTCCTGAACACAACTGAATAAGGTTTTCAATATTTTACAGTGTTTATATTTTAGTCAATGAAGTAACCCAGGAGAAATGTTCTCAGAAATTTGGCCAGTTGTTGTGGTCTCCCTGTCCCTGTCACCACAAGAGTTCTGCCTGGATGCTACAACTTCTCTGTTATGAAAGTACCTTCACCACAAGGGAGTCCTATGAGAAGCCTCATGGGAGATGTTCTTTCATATTAAAGAGAGACTTTGCTTGTAATTAAGAGAAAAATATGTGCATGCTTCTACTTTTTCTCTTCCCCAGAATGCCAGAGAAATAAAACCCTTTATTCACATTATTACACAAGAGAATTCAGCTATGTCCCAGCTCCTACCCAAAATTTCCCCTCTGTAACATTCCCAACAATGGGCTACACAGCCATTTTTCCTTTGAACACCACCACACACCTTCTTAAAGGTATACACTCAATAATTACTCACTGTTGTACCACATGGATAACAGAAAAGAAAGACAGAAAAAGTCTAAATGAGTTTTTGGACAGCTATCAACTAATTGATAAGTACTTTCAAATTTGAATAGATGCTGCAAAATAGAAAAAATAATGTAGTGCTAGAATGAAAGAAAAAATTAGGAAGATGCCACCACAGAAGGGAGACAGAGGCCTTTGGATGGTTTAACCTTGGACTTGAGTTCTGAAGCACAAGAATCTGAAGGGGAACTTCTTCACCTATAGATAATTGTAGGTAAGGCTCTAGGTCTGAGCAAAGCTTGCTGGTTGAAATTATAAATGAAAGGGCAAGTAATGGGAGATGAATGAAGTCACAAAGGGATATAAACCACATCTCTAGGACCTCAAACATACTCAAAAGTTTAACAGTTGTCCTCAGAGGGAAGATTTGGAATTGTCTTCTGTTACTTGGCAGCAACAATATCTGTAGCCAATAACCTTCCTTGATATCTCTTTGAGTGGTTTTACCTTCATTTCTGTAACCCTATTGTCACATGCTTCTTGTAAGAATAGAAGTATATCTTCCTTTTGGCTGCCAGGAAAGTCAGAGCTGGATGCAGGACATTTCGGTGCATATTTTTCTACCATAATTTAATCTCTGATTTGATCTTATTTTCTTAGCTCTTGTTTTATCTGTCTCATTGCACTCCAACTTTTGAAACTCCTCAGGTATTTTGAAACGATGTGGGTGGGCACAGATAGAGAAGCACAAGTTTGTTTCCCCTTCCCACATGTCTGATAGCATCCTCTAGGCCCAAGGTAAAATTTCTACAAAGCATGGGCTTTCAGAATCCACAGAGCTAGCTGCATTGTGACTTTCATAGACTTTGGACATCTTCCCTTCATGGAGCTATAAAAACAATATTGAAAATGATATTTTATGACTGCATTGGAGTAGGCAAACACTACTATATCATAGTAAACATTTTCTTCTACTTATATTGTTTTCCTCATGATTTTAAAATAAAATGATACATGTTCATAGATCTTGAGAGCATTGCATAACTAGATAGTTGATCAGCCCTACTCCCAGATGAGAATAGCAAGAAAAGGAAGCAGTAACCCAAAATCATCTACCAGCTTAGAGGTGCCCAGCTGTTAAGTGAGGAAAAACATGGTTTCAGTTGCAAGAGAGAGACTTTGTTTGTTGGGGTGGGGGTGGATGCAAGAAGGAGCGCTGAAGAAAGCCCAGCCTCATATGCACTGAAAGCAGCTGGGCTGGTGGAAGTCACTGACTCTGGAGAACTTCTGACACAGTCCATGGGTGACATGGGTATGGGAGGTCACAGAGAAGGTTTAGCATTGGCGGCGAAGTGAGGACATGTGCTCCACAGGTGGTGATTTATCCCTGAAAGCTCTCAAAGATTTACTGTTACTGGTATAAGGGAACCAAGCCTCATGGGCCAGTGTATCTAAGAAGCAAATCTTAAGTCCTTCCAGAAGATTCTCTAGGCTCCCCCTTCCACAATGATTATGCTCGTAATGATGATGGCGATCATGGTGACAATGTATCATTAACATTTAATAGGCACTTTCTATGGTGTGGAAGTACATTAAGCACACCATATTTATTGTCTCATTTAATTTCTGTATTACTGAGTTATTGAGGAAGCTAGATTCAATGACTTCAAACACAGAGTTTCTTCTCAGAGTCCACCATCACTTTTTCCTTACTTTTTCACTGACCCTTATATAATTTCCTCTCCAATTATATTTATCATAGTAATAGTTTTTAAAGGATGCTAGTGGCTGACCTAGAATTTGCAACACACATTTTAAATTAATCTAGGTCTACACTCCTCATTGTAATGTAGAAAGATGCATTCAAAATTCTCCCTCAAAGCACCATTACTAGTATGAATTGTAATGGCTATTTTCATATCAATTAATAGGAAAGATAAGATTATATTTTCCCATAATTTATTCTATCTTCAAAATGCTTCCTTTCTGCATACATATTTTATTTTTCTTTTCCTTATGGAGAACACACAGATCTGATTTTTTACCTATATTCTTTTTTTTTCTATCCATAGAACTTCTGCTAATAGTTTTAGGAGGTGGGATCAACACACAAATAATTTCTCTACATTTTGTTTGTTTGAAACAGTAATCTTAGTCTTTCTTCTGAAGGATAATTTCATTAAATTTTAATTTCAAATTGATGAATTTATTTCATTAATATTAATAGCTTAGTATTAATTTTAAATATTGTTCTCTAGTCTCTTCCTGTTTGCATGGTTTCTGATGAGATGCTTACTACAGTTTTTACCATTGTCTCTTTTACAGATAAGGTAATTTTTTTCTCTGACTTCTTCCAATATTTTCTGTTTGCCCCAGGGTGTGCTGATGTTTGAGGAATATATGCCCAGAGTTTAATGGTTTTGGTCAGTGGATCAAAGACATATGTGCTGGTATCTTAGAGGATTTCCGATTTCTCCCTGCTATCTTTCTAACACTGCTGTCACTCATTTCACCTACCTGTTGCTTTAATCACCCAGTGCAGTTAACTTTAAGTAGTTATCTTTCACATCACAATTGACAGCGAGATGCCAGATACAGTATCAAATTGGTTGAGGCCTTAAAGGTGATGGTTGCTTATCATCTGATATATAGATGGGCCATAGCGATGCTATACACACTATGCTTGTATTTTGTGATTCTTGCAGTTTCTTGATTTTTCTTTCTGTTTTTTTGTTAACAATTTTATTGAGAAAGAAGAAACAATGAGACAGCATCAAAAACAGTTTAGTAGGACAGTTACAATAGTTAATACATTGCATATTGTTGTCTTTGTAGTAGTTATTCATAGTACAAGATGAAGACATGATATCTTGTAGTTTCTTGTTTTTGTGTTTTCTATGGTGTGCTCAGTCCACCCTAGGGGTGAGGGATAGCACAGCATGTGGTGCTGGGGATGGAATCGCTGCCCCTGTGCTTGCCTAAGCTTGTCTAAGCAGGAGCTTTAGCCCACTGACCTGTCTTGCCAGCCTGGACTTTCTTCTATTTATTTACCAACCAGTATAGCACTTGGGAGGGTATGAGAGCACAGAGACCAGTCTCAGACCGGTATGAGATCTAATGTCACTCATTCACACACGATGAACACCCTGTGACGGGTCCTCTGTGGGCCAACATACAGGCAAGGCTGTCTTCCCCATTTTTTCATAAGACACAGTGAATAGCTGTTCAGATAAGCAAGGACTATTTTGTGCCTTTTGTTGATGAATTTAAAAATATTAATATAAAAGAATAAAAGATAGAAGTGACAATGTAGAAATTTTTTTAAAAAGCTAGAAAAATAAGCCTTCATTTTGCCTTCATTTATTCTGTCTTCAAGTTCTTTGATATTTTTCTTATTTGCTATTCAGTGAGATGCTTGTATCTGTGATTTAGCATATGGCACTGATTTCATGAAATTTCTATCTATCATTTTTTTTCACCATTTCTTCCCTACTTTTTCTCACTTTCAGTTCTAACCTATCAGTTATGCGATTTTGCTCTTCTTAAAAGTGCCTGTGGTGCTTGGGTGTTCTATTGTATGGCTGTCACTTTTTCTCTTCGTATATCAATTTGGAAATTATAATTGACTTATGTTGAAGTTTGATAGTTGTTTCTTCAACATTTCTAATCTATTAATGAACCATAAAGACCTTTTCATTTCTGTTAGAAAGGTTTTTACTTCTATCACTTTCTCTTTATTTCTTGCAATTTTCACCTCTATGATTATTCTACCCATTTGTCCTTGGTACTTTTTCTCAATATAATCTTTCATATACTAATTGAAGTTATTTGTCAAGTAATTCCAAAATCTGAATAATATCAGATCTGGTTTTTATACTTTGTATATCTGGTTTTTTCTTCTTTTCATTTTATTGTAACTCCTTAACATCATGTCACTTACTGCTTCATATAAGAAAACAAAAAATCTTTCACAGAAATAAAGAAATATATAACATTTGTAGCTATTTAACTGATTTACCTTCTCCAAGAAAAGTAAAGGATGCATGCAAAAATATGTCATGCTGAGATAACAGGAGCATTAACTTAGAACTTAGTAAATGAATTAAGTTATCTTAAATTGAGACTTCATCTTCACTGTGTATTAAGCAAACCCCATATGCTTAATGATGAGTAAACAACAGATTTTATTGCATATCCAAGAAATAAAATTTTCTGAAAAGTTGCAGTCTTGTGCTATTTTTGCCATCAATAATTTTGCTTTGGGTAAACTATATAAGCTATAATTACTTTAGTTATTATTTTTATAAAAATAATTAGAAAACAATCATATATAAAAACCAACTGATTTTAGAATCATGTAGATATTTATTAGGTCTATTTTTTATTTTTGTATTCATTTTAATGAGAAAAAAGATAAAGTGGTAATGAAACAGTTTCAAAACAGGTTAGTAGGACAGCTTCAATGATTAATGCATTGTGTATTGTTGTTTTCATGGTAGTTATTCAGAGGATAAGATGCAGACATGATATCTTGTACAAACTATATTAGTGCAAACCTTTCTTCTCAATGAACTAAGAGAAAGCAGCTGTATATCTATCCTAACTATCTTGTATATAGATAAATATTTTTCTTCACAATAAAATGGTATTTTATGTACACTTTAGCAAAGTTAGTCACATGCGGCACAGGTTTTTCTAATGACTAATATCTGACTTTAACTAGACAGGATGTTCATCTCAGGGCTGAGGTGGCTTGTTTGCTTCAGGCACTGAGGGCCAGGCCTGCCTACACACGTGCGGTTGATTTCCTAGCTTCCGTGGCTCCCTACATATCCACCTGTTTTGTTTTGTTTTGTCGGAGACGTGCATTCCATTGCAATTAGAGAAGTTGCATTTGGAGAAGTCTTTAAAGGACTTTTTCATACTTGATGCCAGTCCAAAGATTTTAGGTACTAGAATTCAGCAAAATAACCCAACACAGACCAATGTTGCCCATAATAGTAGTGAATTATCAGCACATCTGGCAATTGTCAGAAGTTGTTGACTTGAACATTTTACAGCTCAGCATATTAACATAGCTTTACTTTTTACTACATCTCTTGCTATAGTCTTGAATTTTCTCTTTTAGTACAGGTGGAGTTTTTGTTAGAAGCCATACATGATGTATTAATTAATAACTAAGGCAAATATTTCACTTATGATTATGGTCTTGAGTTGAATCCATTTACTTATATTTTTTTTCTTTCTCCAAGAATGTCTCTTTTGCTTATGAAATAGGAATTCCTGATTTAAATCACGTTGTTGAGTGGTCCCAGACTTTTCAAACTCAGTTTTTTTTTCTCTCTTAGCGGTCAAGAAACCCTGCAGTTTCTCGTTTTGGTAGCAAATGATTACCTCAGCATCACCACATGTCAAACAGAATTATCATCTTTGAAAGAAAATCTATCATGAAATGCTTTTCTAAATATACCAGATATTTTTTCATAAAATTTGTAACCGGTCCAAACAGCTATCAAGTAAAAGTCAACAATATTCTATGTAATAAAAGACTCCTCAGATTTGGAAAGGTTAAAATTTGTATTTTAATCTGCTATACAGACTATTAATGAGGGACATTTACAGCATGACAACTGGACAACCTGCAGAAGTGACTTGGGAAGGAGCTACCTTCTCCTTCAATAAAGTCTGCGGTTAGGGTGAAAGCTGCCAGAGCTAACAAATAAAAGTGGAAGACTCACAGTTAAACTTGAATTTTTATTCACAACAAGTAAAACTTTAATATAGACACTCCCTAAGCAGTATTTTCGATATCCGTCATTATTATTTAGAGGCCAACAGGGAATTTACAAAGGAGGGTCAAAAGGACTTGGTCTTATAAATGGAAAGAATAAGTCACATGCATTCTGAGAGGATAAGAATAAAAATGAAGAAAGAAAGACTTGTATGAAGCTGGGGAGATAGCTCAGTGGTCTAAGCTCCTGCCTGGCAGTGTGAGGACCTGAGTTTGATCCCCTGTGCCACATGCCATGCCAGCCTTGTGCCATGCCAGCCACAGCATGGCAGGAGTGGTGGCAAATGCTTCTAATCCCAGCTAGGGAGGCTGAGACAGGAGGATCACTTTGAGTCCAAGCTGCATAGCAAGACTCTGTACCAGATAGATAGATAGGTAGATAGATAGATAGATAGATGATAGATGACTTTAAAAATTTTGTTTAGAAAAAGAATTGTGTGAGATAATATGTGTAAAGCCAAAGTCTGCCCCAAATGATGACATAGTTTGGCCAGTGCTTTGCAAGCTTATTATGCCCAAGAACCCTTTTTAAACGTTAGCTCATGACTATTGAAATGTTAGCCTTCTGCTTGGCCCTGAGCTCTGTGACTTCAGGACTGTTAAATCAGGGTTTCTGACATTAGAGCACACAACCAACCCTTCAGCCACTGTACACAGTCACACCTGACTGGTATAATTCCAGTCAGAAACAAATTCATGTAGCTGTAAGTTCATAGATTTCCCCTGCTTAGATAGTCTTTTACACTGAAGATAACTAACCTTGAGTGACCCTTGCCCAAGGGTCACTCAAGGCTTCCAGTTTTCATCCTACTGATTGGAATCATTAACCAGATAAAGCATATAGTAATGTGTAGATTGTATTAACAAACTCTGTGCATTAGGATTATTCTTTTCTTCTTTTTTAAGCAACAGGTGAATGAATCAAGCCTTACTTTGCCTCTATGCACTGCAACAGCATTAGCCAGTTCTTTTCCTCACCTCTTTGGGACATTCTATCAAAGAGGACATGATGTACTCAGGTGTGTGAGCCTGGAGATGAACAGGTGCTCAAGTAACACATAGGTAGAGTCAGAAAAATCTTGTAATTAATTAATAATTAGAACCAGGAAATAAGGATTAATTAAATAGAGAAAAATTGAGTGTCAGCATAACTAGCTTTAAATAGCAAAATAATTTTACTCCCAATTTAATTGCTTTGAAATTAGAGTTAATTGCAGAGTAAAGGTTTGGTTAACATAATAAAATATTTCTTTCCGAAAAGTAGTGATTAGGTAGTCAACCAGAGCACTGGAAAATGTATAGATTTCAGGGGATAGTAAAAGGCCACATTCCAGGGGTTTGATGGATAGAAATTGGCAGCAGATTGTTGCATCCTTGAGCCTTCTTTTTTTCTAAGAAACAAGTGGTAGTGAAACTACTTTCTTCTACAAAGGTTTTCTTTTCTCTGTGTTAAATAAGGCCCTTTGAGTAAAGCACCTTCTTGGTACCTGGCACATAGAAAGGAATCCTTTAAAGTTTGTGCTGAGAGTATGGATCAGCAGCTCAAGTGTCTGACTGGCAAGCACAAGGTCTGGAGTTCAATCTCCAGCACCCAGCTTCCTCCAAATAATTGGTGTCTAGAATCATGGTCCCTTCACCCGAAGCATTTTTCACATCTGATTTCCACACCATTGCAGAGACTGACAATGTGAGTAGTTGAAGCAAGCCAAGCATTGCGCGTCTCCTTTCCCTTGTATATTGATTTCTCTAAACAAAAATAAATTGGTCATCATATTAAGGGCTGTTTCAGTCATAGCAGATCGATCAGCAGCTCCATTTGTTAAGGCCTTTTATTAAGGCTTAACTTGATGTTCCGAGGACACTGGATGGCAACAAGGCAATTATACTGGGACATTGAACAGATAAAGTGGCCTGAAGATTTAAGCAGCTCCTGTGGTTTGCATATTTGTTTCATTGAGCTTGTGCAGAAATTTGACTCACAAAGTCATTTACTAATGGCACTGACAGGATGGAAATCTAATCTGACTGGTGCTTAAAGTACTGAGAAGCGACTTGTTTTAAGTAAGTCATTAGGAATCACTGGACCCTCATAGCTTTGTAAGGAGAAGGGCACATGTTTGGGTATGGTGGTACAATCCTGTGATCCCAGAACTTTAGGTCGAAGCAGGAGTGAAGGTTTGAGCCCAATTGCATAACTGAGCAACTTAATGAGACTTTGTTTCAAAATTTTATTGGGGATAAAAGGACTGGATATGTAGCACAGCATGAACTGTGATTAATCCTCAGTACCATGAAGAGGAAAAAGGAGAAGAGAGAATAGGAGAAGGGGGGAGGAGAGGGAAGACAAAGAAGGGAATGGAGTGAGGAAGAAGATGAGAAAGGAAAGTAGAAGAGCAGACACACAGACCCAAATACATGATCTTGCTGTATCTTGCTGTGCGATGCTTGATGCTACACTGGGATCCTACCGTCAAGAAGTTTGTCACCAGTATAAAATGAGAAGTGCCATGCTTTTGACCTTTCAAAGTTGTGAGATGACAAACACTTTTCTCTGTATATTTAGCTTATCTTGGGGATTTTGCTATAGTAAAGAAAACCTGACCTACACAGGAGCAGAACATTCACCATCATCTGAGGTCCATGTAATGACAGCCCAGGTGCCAGGTAGAAATGGAAGACCTTCAGCATCAGGTCAGCTGTCCAGATGAGGGCTTACTTACCAGCCCTCATGTCTCTCAGATAGGAAAGAAAAAATATAGGCACATGTACTTATTTCGCTCTATCTTCCCTCTTACTCATTCCTGTGAAGTCTTACACCCAAAGATTACCAGAATACATCAGCAGTTAAATAGCTTGTGCTTATTACTTGTTCAGAAAGGGAAAATGTATTCCATGGGAAACCACGAATGTTTCCCTAAGAGAGTGCTAGAAAGTTATTATTAAGGATTAGAGTTTATAAAATGAGACAGAAATACATACTGAATGTTTGAATTTTACTATATGTGCTGCTAAGACAAGCACATGGTGAATATTTAATTAAAAAAAAAAAATCACAGTAAGAGCTAGCAAGATAACTCAGCAGACTAAGTGCCTGCTCTGGCAAGAACAGGAACCAGGGTTCAATCCCAAGTCCCGCATGCTGTGCCAGCCCCATGCCCAGAGTGCACTGAGCCAGCAAACCAGTCCGGGTATGGTGGAGCATGCCTGTAATCCTAGCACTGGGGAGGCTGAAAACAGGAGGATCACAACGAATCTGAGCTGTGTAGTAAGACCCTGGACCAAATACGTAACTGGAAAAAAAATCACAGTAAAAGAAATATAATTGCCATTAATTGCTCTCCAAATACTCCCCCTTACTTCAAGCACGCCTGCTCCATTTCTCTTGCCACTCTGTGAGCAGTGCCAGAAGTCCTCTTTCAAGAGTTTGCAAGTGGCGATGAAGACCACAGGGGGCGCTGCTGCCGAGTGCCATCGAGCGGGAAGGCAGGCTTAAGGAGAAGTGTTCCAGGGCACCCTCATCCAGCTTATTCGGTGGATTTGTCACCATACATGGCTTCTGGCTCTGCTTCAAGGTCCAAATGACCATGAAATATAAACAGTTTGAGTCAACTCATGACATCAAAGCAAGCACAAGAGTACAACTGAAGATGCTCAAGAAAAAGCACATGAGATCTGATTTGAAATAATAGAGCAAGAATGATGGAATAAATATATTTTGAGCCAGGGCTAGTACTCTGAGGGAAATTAATGAAAACATGCCTTTTACTACAATTTTTTTATTTTTAAAGAATCAAAATAGTGATAGAAAAAGGACAGCACTATAAACAACATAAAGTGCACTAAACAAAGAGTTGGGCGTGGTGGTGCATGCCTGTAATCCCAGCACTTGGGAGGCTGAGGCAGGAGGATTGTTGTGAGTTCAAGACCAGCTTGAGCTATAAAGTGAGCTTAAGGCCAGCCTGAACTGCATAGTGAGACCCTGTCTCTAAAAGACTTAAAAAAAAAAAAAAAGTAATAGCAATTCAACAATAGATGCTGTGTTGCATCATATTATCTTCAAATTAGTTGTTTAGCTTACCAGATATAAATGTGCAAGATTAGTTTAAAGAAAAAATGAAACAAAACAATAACAAAATGGTTGTAGGAAATTTAAAAGAAAAAGATAATAAGAAAAAAATTAAACATTTACTGGTCCTTTCAAAAAAACAGCAAAAATTGTCAATACAATTATCCAAACTATCCTGCATATATCTCTAAAAATATCTTTTTCTCTTCTTTCGTTTGTCCTTTTCCTCATCCCAGTTTTTAAAAAATTATTATGCACCATATGTTGGGATATTTGGAGGAAAGTGGAAATGAAGCCTGGCTTTGCTCTACCTTTGCTGCTCCCGTGAAGTGGAGTTATCTCAACAATTGTGCATTTCAGCAAAGCTCATCTGGGAAGGGAGAACGGAGTGGAGAAGGCTAAGTGCGAGCGGTCACGATGCAGCGGCAATTCATAGCAGCAGGGAAAGGGAAACATGTGAAACTTTGTGGACTGGACAGCATTCTTACTTTTGTCGTCATTCATGATCCCATGTGATTTTGCCATAGTTAGAGAAAAGCCGCACTGTCTGACGGTTGGGCATTGAATCATAAAGTGTAACTGGAGTTTGCAGCGCTAACAATCAAAGCTTGTGCTTACTGTGCAAAACAAAATGGGTAAACACTGATCTCTGCAACGGGGGAAGGGCGACAGGAGCAGCAGGGAGCATCCACAGCTATGGTGTGAGGAGGAGTTTCCATGGCCACGTGCCAAAGGCAGGCTGGGACAACTTCAGATATTTCACATGTCACAGAGACTGATATGTCTGTGTTTATAGTGAGATTCATGGAATCCTGTGTCACTATAAACAGATGTATCAGTCTCGGCAACTTATTTCTCAGTTAGTTTTAAATTCCAGAAGGAAAACATTTATATGTGGATTAAACCTCTCCTGAACCACTGTTTATGTTCCTGATGATAATGAAACAGAATTTCCTCCTTTGCATTGCTGGGTAATATTTCAACGTGTTATGTCTATACCACATTTTGTCCATCCATTTATCCATCCATCCATCCATCCATCCATCCCTTCATCCTTTTATATCTGTATTGTTTCCATCATCTGACTATTGTGAAGAATGTTGCTACATACATGAGAATACAATGCCCCTTCAAGACTTTGTTTTCACTCTAATTTCTTACTGCCAATCCTAATGAAAAAGTGATTCAAAACTTTAAAAAAAAGATTTCGTTTTCAACTTTATTGTGTATATACCCAAAGTTGGGAGTGAAGAGTGTAAGTAGCTGTACTTTTAGTTATTTAAGAAAATATTTTCCTTAGTGTCTGTATCACTTCACGTTTTCACTAGTGATGCACTAGGTCTCCAGCTCATCCACATTCTGGTATGGAATTTTTGGTGTTTCCAAAAGCTCACAGCTAGGAGATTCTGTTAATTTCTGAGCTTAAGTCTAGTAACCAGAGCTCTGCTCCAAAGCAATGAGCAGATAAACTGGAATGGGAGCTCCTTGAAGAAAAGGGTCATATTTTATTTATATCTGCTCTCCTAGGACAGAGCCCGGTGCCTGGCTTTCAATAAATGTTGAATAATTGAATTAAATGAGCAAAACTGTGCATTACCTTGTAAGGAGGAGTGAGCTCCATTTTCTCAGCTTGTTGGAAGGATATAATGCTATTCAAAATGCAGTTCTATGGGGGTCCCTCCAGGACAACAGAGGTCCCAAAAGATTATGGAAAATGCATAGGTGTTGATGAAATAAATTTATCATGCAGCAACATCTTTTCAGTACAGGATTTCTATGAATCCCACTATAAACACAGATACATCAGTCTGGGACATGTGAAATATCTGAAGTTGTCCCAGCGTGCCTTTCACATGTGGCCATGGAACCTCCTCCTACTCACTCAATGGCTGTGGTGGGTGCTCCCTGCTGCTCATGTTGCCCTTCCCTGAACCTGACTCTGTTCCAGATGTTGAGAAGTCTCTAATACTATCAGCATTTGACAAGGCAGATGAGTTTCATCTTTGACATCTCTGATATCAGAGATCACCGCTGACATTACAGATCACTACTGTGTTCTTTTTGGCCAGCACTGCAACCAGGGAAAAGCCTTCATCTTCTCCCTTGTATCCCTTCCACGTCCCTGCTGCCATAGAAGTCTTTCCATCCATTTTCAGAGGCCAAAAGATTGACGGGGGAGAGAAACTTAATCTCTATTGCTTTCATCTTGCACATATGGTCTCTCTTTTGGCATTCTCAGATTACACTGCTGATAAAAGGTAAGAAGCTGACTTATTTTGTAGAACACAGGAGTAAAGCATGGGAATGCTTAGCAGAGGCCAGTCCTTGTTCTGCGACAGCCCTCACCCTATACACAATTTCCTGTGCTTGTTGCAGGCTGCTATCAAGACCAAAAGTGCTTTTCTCTCTGCTCTCTGCCGCGTAAGTCTGTCTTTCAAGACCCACTTAATCAAATGTCATGTATGCCAATATACATGGCTGTCTTAGTTACTTTTTACTGGTTGCAGGGACAAATAATCAGCACTCAAAATGAAGGAAGGAAAGGTTTATTTAGCTCACAGCTACCGGAGGGTTCAGTCCATATTCCGCTGCCTCCAAGGCAAATAACAGTTAGTTCATGGCGTCAGAAAACAATAAAGAGCAGAGGAGGAGCCTCAGCTGCGGTGTCCATCAAGCCCCTCTCTTTCTTCTGTGCTGACTGTGAAGAAGACCAGCGCTCCATGGTGAAGATCAGAGCTCCTCCAAAGTGGCGTGGCTGCAGAAATTAAGCCCCCACGCTGAGAACTGCTGGAGCTGATTCAGCCAAGTTGACACAATGTATCAACTAACACAATAGCATTTTCTATCTCCCTTCTAACTAATCTTGAGGAATT
>PVKA01049414.1:0-13255 GCA_004027165.1 Ctenomys sociabilis | reverse complement strand
TTTCATGTTCAAGAATATATATTAGAAAATATATACCATTTCAGGTCTTAAAATGCTTAAAGAATGTATTACAACAAGTTATCAAAGAATAACAAGTTTTGAAAACAGATTGAGATACAATTCACATACCATATGATTCAGCCTTTTAAAGCACATTGTTGAGATTTTTCTAAAAAGAGTATTTAGACATTATATAACTATCAGCACTGCTTAGTTCCAAAGTTTTCATTATCCCTAAAAAAACTACTCAATAGTAGGTATTTTCAGTTTTTACCTCCCCTAATCTCTAGTAAGCACTATTTTTGTTGCTATAGATTTGCCTATTTGGGAAATTTCATAAAAATGGAATAATTATATAATATGTTGTCACTTAGCATAATTTTTGCTTGTTTTTTATTTTAAAGACAAAAACAAAAATGATACAGCATTTCAAAATAAGATTATAGGAAGTTATAATGATCATTATATTGCATGTTGTTATCTTCAAAGCAGTTGCTCAGATTACCAGATACAGACATATAAGAGCCATCAAACAATATAAACACTAACTGTTCCTTTCAATGTACTAATATAAATTAGCAGTATAATTATCCTAGCTATCGTGTGTCTGTGTGTCTCCTTTCCCTCATCTCAGTTATTCTTTCTTTTTGAATAGTTTCTTTTCCTTTTACAATGTCTATTGTACCTTTCGAATCTTACATACTCTTTTAGTTTCTTACACTAGGGAGATAATAGCATGTTACAATGCAAGTCTGATATATTTAGTTTATGAGTATGGTCTCTAGTTGCATCCAGTTAGCTATAAAAGCCTAAAGTTTATCTTTCTTTACAATTAAGTAATACTCTATTGTATAAAAATACCACATCTTTTTTATCCATTCCTTGGTTGATGGGCACTTGGGTTGTTTTCAAGATTTAGCTATGACAGATTTTACTGCTATAATCATGGGTGCACATATGTTGCTATGGTATGATGCTTTTTCATTCTTCTGGGAAAATACGCAGAAGAGGAATAGCTGGGTTGAATGGGACCTCCAATCCTAGTTTTCTTTTTTTTTTTTTTGAGACAGGGTCTCACTATGCAATTCAAGCTGGCCTTAAACTCACTTTTGTAGCTCAGGCTGGTCTCTAACTCACAACAATCCTCCTGCCTCAGCCTCCCGAGTGCTGGGATTACAGGCATGCGCCACCACGCCCGGCTCAGTCCTAGTTTTCTGAGGAATCTCCACACTGATTTTCATAATAGTTGTACTAGTCTGCACTCCCACCAGCAGAGAAGGGTTCCTTTTCTCCCATAGCCCCTCCAGCAGCCCCTTAGTTGACTTCTTGATCATAACTATTCTTTCTAGGGTGAGATGGAATCTGATTGCTGTTTTAATTTGCACTTTTCTGATGACATATGGGTTTGAACATTTTTTCATATATTTGACACCTGTGTTTCTTTCTCTGAGTAATGTGCATTCATCTCAGATGCCCTTTTTTTGGATAGAGTCTTTGAATATTTGGGGTCTGATTTATTTTATTTTTTTTTTCAATTCTTTATATGTTCTACATGGAAGTCCTTTTTTCTTCTTCTTCTGTATTTAGTGCAGGGTCTCACTTGTAGTGATTCTCCTGTTTTCAGCTTCCCAAGTGCTGAGATTACAGGCATATGTCACCATGCCCAGTCTCAATCACCATCTTAGTGGGCACAGGGGGCAGGGTCAGCATGGCATGCCAGGGATCGAATCCTGGCCATTGTGCTCTACCTAAGCAGGTGCTTTAGTTTGCTGAGCTATTAGACCAGCCCCCAGAAGTCATTTTTCTGAGGGACAGTTGGCTAATTTTTTTTCCAATTTGTGGGTTTTCTTTTCATTCTGTTGGTGATTTCTTTTGATAATAACTTTTTAATAAGATGAGATCCCAGTTGTTCATTCTTCGAAGTATTTCCTTTGAAGCATAATGTTTTTAAAATTTATCCATGTGTAATATGTTATCAGAACTTCATTACCTTTCATTGACAAATAATATGCCATTGTATGAATGGGGGTTTTATTTTGTTTATCCATTCATCAGTTTGTGGACATTTGATTTGTTTTCATTTTTTGGCTATTCTGAACAATGCAATCATGAGCATCCATGTATAAACTTTTGTATGGGCATATGTTTTCAGTTTTCTTGATTATATACCCTGGGGTGGAATTGCAGGATCATATGGTAAATCTGTGTCTTAACATTTTGAGGAACTGCCAAACTTTTCCAGCAAGACTTTTTATCGTTTTACAATCCTACTAGTAATGAATAAGAGTTTCAGTTTTTCCACATCTGTATGAAAATATAGTGTCTTTTTTTTTTTTTTTTTTTTGTCTTTTTGAGACAGGGTCTCACTATGCAGTTCAGGCTGGCCTTAAGCTCACTTTGTAGCTCAGGCTGGTCTCAAACTCACAACAATCCTCCTGCCTCAGCCTCCCAAGTGCTGGGATTACAGGCATGCGCCACCACACCCGGCCAGTGTTGTCTTTTAGTATTTTTTTAAAATTAAAATCATCCTATTACTGAGTATGAAGTGCTTATCTCATTGTGGCTCTTATTTGCATTTCCCCAGTGGCTAATAATGTTGCAAATCTTTTCATGTGCTGTTGACAATTTGTATATCTTTTTTGAGAGGTGTCTAAATATTTTGTTCATTTTAATTTGATTGTCTATTATTGAGAAGTAAATGCTCATTATATATTGATGATAAGTTCTTTATCATCTGATTTTCAAATTTTTCTCTTTTTTTTTGCTTTGCTGATGATATTCTTTGAATCAGAAATTTGCTTTATATACAAATCACAACAGTATACAGAACACAATGAAATAGGCAGACTTAGCTGCATCCTGGTGCCTGCTTGTCAGGTGGCTGTGAGGAGGCCACTGTGCTTTTAATCAATCTGTAATGAACAAGCAAAAAAAAGAGCAAAACCTACTAAGAATGAAACGTAATGATCTCCAGGTTATAACATACTTTCTTTCTACTTTGTATCTTTCTTTCTATCTTTTGTATGATAAGCCAGTAGAAAAATGCTACAGACTGTGTAGTGAAAAAAGAATAGTTTCCTTCTCTTGTGGCTCAAGGAAGATATACTATTAGAGATATAGCTGAAGAATAAAACTGAAGGAAATCCTTGTGCTAGCAGTGATAACAAATGTACTACCCTTTTCAAGTCTCTATCAGAGAATGAGCTCACAATTGGTCATACCATAGTGCTGCAAACTATTGTCTTTCCTTTTCTTTAGGTTTAGTAGGAGTAATCCATTAGCAATAGAGATTTATACTTATATGGGTGGAATACAGGTGGGGAAAGAGGAGCCTGTCTTTGGCACAGAATACATGGAGATGCTTCCCTGTCATTGAGCAAGTGGACTTCCTTAGTGGGCATGAAATGAAACATTGAGATGTTTGTGAGCACTGGCTTATTTCTCCCAGTATTCCATTCAAGAGCATTCTTAGTCCCCTTACCTTACCTTCATCTTGATGTCAAAATGCAGTGGTAGTTATGAAAATATTTTTAAGTTTGATTGAAATACACTTAAGATGTGATCATATCTGCAACTTCTAGATACACATGAGTGATATTTTTCTCTTCAGTGGTTTCAAGTACTAATAGCTGTCTCAAAAAGATGTTTTCTTCTTCAAGGTTTTTCCCTGGAACAATCTATCAAAATCAGTATGAAGGGCAAGGGAGATAGATCAGAGGCATAAACATCTACCTGGCAAGCACAAGGAACTGAGTTCAATCCGTGGCCTTGCATGCTGTGAAGTCTTGGCCTCACAGCCATGCAGGCACCCACTGTGCAGCCCCAGAACTGGGTGTGGTGGCACCCTTTAATTCCAGCAGTCAGAAAGTTGAGACAGGAAGATCCTTATGTGGTTGAGACCAGGCTGGGGGCTACAAAATTGAGCACAAGGTTAACCCAACTGCACGGTGAGACCTTGTCTCAATCACCACCACCATCACCACCACCACCACCAAAACCATGACAAAACAAAATCAAAATGAGTTTTTGACCTAGGTTCTTAAGTTGTTAATTAGCCTGGCATGTGCTACAGTGTTTTCAAAATTGAAAAACAAAATCATTTTTATAAAATGCAAAGTAATTCTAGACTATATGTAAAATGTATTTATGTGACAATTTCCTAAGCTCTGCTTCCTAAAGTGTAACCATCAAGCTTTATGGACTTACAACGCAGTTGTCCCTTACCATCTTGTAGGTTGATGTTTTGTGACTGGTGTAAAGTCTTAGGTACTTTCTTTCCTGACTCCTCACCACACCAAGAAAGATACTTTTGGTCTTCTTGATCTTAATCTTGTGCTTTGAGCAGAATACAGGGATGAGTCAGAGATGTTTTCTATCATTTTTGCTCTTGGCATAGGTTATACAATTTTATTTTGAATCTGAAGTGTTATTTACTGTCAGTTCTGTTCCTTATCTGGTGGACAAATTTTTAAAGATCAGAATATTGCATAATTCTGACATAACTGAGGGTGTAGGCTTACTCTTTAGAACACAGTCCTCAAGAGACTTGTGTTCAGTACATAAAGATGTGTTAAAGTGGTGGTGAAACTTCTTACTGCCAGCTAGCAGGGACTTCTGAGTTAAGTTGTGTGCAGTCTGCTGTACAGATGATGTCCTTAAATAGGAAATGGTTTTTGTCTCAGTGCCGTATTGGCATCTGTGGTTAAGAGTAGGTCAGATATTGTTAAAATTTCATGTGTGATAATGTGCTTGCCCAGACAAAGTAGTCAGATTGTCTGACTCTTAAGGAAATAGTATTATTTGACAGTTTTGGTGCCACCTAAGATTTTTGTCTACTGTATATGAGGAGGTGACTATTATATTGACCCGGAGTCTCTAGAGAGAAAGTTGGTAAACTTGGACCTTGAACTAGAAAGAGATCTGTTATGTGAGACAACTGATAATTGAGAGAGCAGTATTTATTGTTGTTGATCAGTTTTAACTGTGTAACATTTAAAGTATTTGAGCTACAATTTGAGAGATTGGTTGAAAAATGATGATTTGACCCATTGCACCCAGGTGCAAGAAATATGTCCTTGCCTTGAAGTGCTGTAATTTGGTAGGAGATAATATTATAGGCATCAGTATATTTTTTATATGTTCATATAAAGACTTTGCTGTCTCTCCTTCAGGTAGAAACACATGCAAAGAGGAGCACAAAAGTGGGAATATTATATCTACTGTAGGTACTTGTATGTACCCACTGTGCAATATATGTTCTAATGCTCTAGGATATAAGCTTTAAAAACTGGGTGTGCTCTTGTATAGATCCATGTCCAAATACCATTACATTGGAGATTGAACATATGAATTTTTAAAAAAAATTTATGTATTTAATACAGGGTCTCACTATGTTTCTTAGACTCATAGTGACCCTCTTGTTTTTAGCTTCCCCAGCTCTGGGATTAGAGGGATGCACCACCACACCCAGTCGTGTTGTGCCCAGGGTGGGGCCAGCATGGCATCTGGTGCTGGGGATTCATCCTGGGTCTCTGTGCTTGCCTAGGCAGGCGCTTAGGTTGCTGAGCTGTCTCTGTGAGCCTGCAACATAGGAAATTTTGGAGGAATGTGAAGATTTAGTCTATAACATGGGAAATATTATACTTTTATAAGTTGAGTGGTATGCTTATAGATATAATTAATGCTTTATAACCTATATAGTATATATATATATATATACTTTTGTATCTATCAAATGCATCTATCAAATTATCAAATAATTTTAAAAATCATGATACTTTAGCAATAAAGCATTTTTCAGGGGGCCAGAGAGATAGTTCAGTGGAGTAAGTGCCTGCCTGGAGCTTGATTCCTGGTACCGCCAAAAAAAAAAAAAAATAAAAATAAAAAAACACATTTTTCTATATAAGTTTTTTTCTTAGTTTTTGCTTAAGTTAAATTGTGGGAGAAGAAACCTGAACTTACCCAGTTAGTCTTAACTGTTTACTGGCTTTATTTTCTATATTCCTCTGTTCTTTACTTTAATTTTTGAAGTGCAGTATCACACATATAAAAGTCTTTTCACACAAACTGACTGTTCCCTTTGCCTCCAAGTTTCCACATACTTGCTCCAGACCCAGCTAATAGGTCAATAGGATTCTGTCTGGGCTGGCCAGCCAGACATTTAAGTATTCATTACCCCAGTATTTGTGTGTGTATCTGTGTTCAATGATGTTTGTGCTCAACTTAGCTGGGGATTTTGAAATCTTTGTAGGGTTTCCCTATTTTAGAATTAAGGGTCATCCATCAGTGGGAAAAAAAATACCAGGAGAGTTACTAATTTCCTCTTTCATCTATGTTCCATGTTATACAAATGTTTACTGAAAATAGCACCAGTTTTCTGGGAAAGGTACTGAGTAAGACTGTTTTCACCCTTTACCCTTGGTCTCCAATTCATGTTTTCTTCTTACAGCGTGGTCATGTGCTTGCCCAAGCCTGGCTTATGAACCGTGCAGACTATTTGTGGGGTTTTGTTTTTTAAGCCCTACACTGTGCACATGATGCAGTATTTTATTTGGAATGGGCTCTGAGTTTAGTCACACGTGCTTCTGGTGGTGTTTATCTTGGAACACACAAGTAGGGAAGTAGTTTCGCATTTTATACATCTGGACATTGTTCATGGTCCTTCTGTGACTTGGGAATTCTGAGTGGGGCAAAATCCAAGGGACAGTATTAAAAATAACATGAAGTTATAATGACCTGAGCAAAAGCCCTTGAGAGTGTGCCCTTCTGATCCCAGCAGAGTTTGATTTTGAGGCGGTGAACTTTTTCCTTTGTGTGAGTCACTGGTGGCAAGTAGATTGCTGGGATTATAAGGTTACATGGCACCCTCACATGTAGGCGAATGGGCTGCCAGTCTGCTGGAGAGTCTAAAGCAGATTTGGCTTTTTAAGTGGAGGGTTTTGCAGGGAGCAAGACAGCTGAAGTGGATTCTGCTCCCTGCTGAGCATGGCTCTGCCACCCTCTGGCTGCGCACACATCATAAGATCTGTGAGGCTCTCCATTTGCTCTCTTGATCCTGCTTCTTTTCAATCAGCTTGGAGCTAAAGGTTGGCTCTGACAATCAGTCTGTAAGTAAGGGCTAGGAGGTGGGGTCCAGTGACCCGATCCCTTCCCTGATCTTCACACAAGAAGTTGATTAAACTGGATTGGACATGGTACAGTACTGTATGTCCCCCCCCCCCCCACTAGGGTTCTGCTATAATGGAAAAAGTGGGAAGAGATGGACAAATTGCTGCTCTGAGTGAGTCTGCATATGGACAGTATTGCTTTTTGGCCCCAGCCTCGTTTTCTTTTATTCCCACATGTCCAATGCAGCTGCAGAGAGAAGGCTGGGAACGCAGAATGAAAGCTTCAGACATTTGCAGTTGAATGGAAGAGTGACTCTTGTTCACAGTACAGACCAGTCTGGGTCTGAAGCTGTTTACTTTCTTACTTTCTGGACAAGGATTGTGTGCCTTTTTCTCTTTAAATGTAATTAAGACAAGAAAAAGGTAATAAAGTAGTTGGACCTGAAGGTTGTAATTAATATAGAATTTTCAAAGTGTTTAACATCCTCCATTATGTGATTACAAAGAAATAAATAATTGGAGAAGAAAGGGGGCCAGAGAGATGGCTCAGTGGAATAAGTGCTTCCCTGGAAAGTGCAAGGGCCTGAGTTCAATACCTGGTTCCGCAAAAAAAAAAAAAAAAAAAAAAAAAAAAAAGGCCAAAATTCTGTTGAGCCTTAATAATTTTTTTGATTTTTTATTTTTAGGGAAGGGTTTACACGGTGTTCAGGGTCTCACTACTAGATCCACTTGCAGTGATCCGCCTGTTTACAGCCTCCCAAGTGCTGGGATTACAGGCATGTGCCACCACGCCCAGTCTCGATCGCAGTCTTGGTCTGGTCTCAGTCTCAATGCGCCTCAGGGGTGGGACCGGCATGGCAGGTCAGGGATGGAGCCTCAGCTGCTGGATCTGCCTACGCAGGAGCATTAATCCGCTGAGCTATTTGGCTGGTCCTTCAGCTAGTTACAGTTTCTATTAAGTGTTTTTTTGGCCTTTCCTTTGGGGTTTTTATTTTTCTCTTTCCTTTCATAATGCATTTTGCAACTTTCAGTTAAAAAATAGCCACCAAAAATTAAACTTTTAGCAAATAAAACACATCTGAATCTTATAGGTACCACAGTGAAACAGAATGGTTGATTTCAACTGGAGAAAGGATCAGGGTAGGAACTCCAAAGGCTGATATCAAGATTCTACTTGCTTTGTGTTTTAATTTTCGCCCAAGAGGAAATGGTGAAATCAGTTGATGACACTAAATTGTGTGCTGATCCAAACATGGATTTCTGGGAAGCTTCTTCAGACTATTTGGAAGTGGAAGAGTTAGGCAATGTGGGACTGGCACACTGACTTTGAGTGCAGGTTTATGTGAAGCATCACATCAGTACATGGAAGTTGCAAAGTCTTCTGAGAAGACTGAAACATCTGTGTAAAAGACTTGGCTTTGATTCCTGTCATGAAAAGAAGACTTAGGAAACTAACTTTCTTTTTGTATTTTTAGGGGAGGGTCTACAGGGTGTTCAGGGTCTCACTACTAGGTCAGACTTTAGTGATACACCTGTTTACAGCCTCCCAGGAGCTAGGATTACAGGTGTGTACCACGATGCCCATTCTGAATCACCATGTCAGCACTTCCCGGGGGTGGGGGCAGCTCGGCAGGCCTAGGGATCGAGCCCCTGCCCCTGTGCCTGCTTTCAGGTGCTTTAATCAGCTGAGCTATTTGGCCGGCCCGAAACTAACATTTTGATATATGGGAAAGGAAAACTATTATGGCAATTATTACAACTATAAAGTACAATATTTAAAAATATGATGTGTGAATTTCTTTGTTTTGATGCTAGCAGTAGCAGATCCAAACAGGTATAGTTTCTTTCAGAGTGATCATGTAAAATTATATTTTTTTATGCCAGCTTCTTTTGGGGACTAGCCTTTCACCCATGCTTTTGACTGTTTTCTGTGGTGGGAGGTCTTTATTTTGTAGGTTATTTTTGATGTTTGAGACAGCCAGCTGTCATTTAGAGCCCAAATATAATGATTAAATGAAATATCAAAATAAATTGTATATTTAAAATATAAATTAAATAGAATTACATTGAATTTTCCTTGATTATTTCGAAAATGGATTCTGAAAGCATTTATCAATGAGAACATGCACAAACATTTCTGTAATAGTAGCAATAGAGTGAGTACCTGGTTGATATGTTTCATAAACATGTTTTGTTTTTTTAATTATGTGGTAGAGGTTGTCATTGTGCAGCTTTGACTCATAGTGATCCTCCTGTTTTCAGCCTCTCCTGTGCTGGGATTACAGGCATGGCCACTGTACTCAGACTCAGTGTCTGGCTCAGTGTACCTGGGGGCGAGCCCTTGTCCCCTAAGTGCCTAACCAGTCTGCTGAGCTATCTCACTGGCCCTACATAAACATGATTTAGATAGGTAAGTTATAGAGGCTTGTTAAGACTCTCATTTCATTATATCAACAGCATACCATAGTTTTGTTTATTTGTTGGTCCTGGGAGTTGAACTCAGGACCTTGTACATATACTAAGCATGCACTTTACCACTGGGCTACACCCCAGCCCAACATACAGTTATAAATGACCTTGTCTATTAAACTGACCCCCAAATGTCATCTTAGGGAGGAACAGAAAGGTTGTGCAATAACTGGAAAATACTTTAGTTCATTGATGTTTTTTGGTGAACACTTGCTTATATGTAGTAAGGCCCAGTGTTAAGTTAAAAAATAAAATGGGCCCTGCTACATGAGTTGTGGATTGCCCATTTGTATCCATCCCTCCACTTCATAAGAACAGTTGAGTGGCAGACATTTCCTTTACAGTGTTTGATTTTTATTTACATGTGACATACTCACAAGATATAAAGAGCAGTCTATAGCACTGATTTGAGAGGAGTTGTTTTCCAACTTTAGGGAAATTTTATTTTGATTAAGTGGGATGGAATGGTGCTAAATCCTTGCCTGTCTCCCCCTCCTCAGTGAAAGTACCATGGAGTTATCCAGAGTGAAAAAAGGGTTTGTATACCTTACTCTTCTGATATTGTTAAAATTAAAAATTTCCACTTACTAATTATATGCCTTTCTATTTTGAAAGTCCTACCTATCTATTGTTCTATCTTTGTTTATTTTGGAGATAGGATCTTGTTGTCCAGGCTGGTCTTGAACTCACTATGTAACCTAGGCTATCCTCAAAGTTGGGATACTCCTGCTGCCTCAATATCCCAAGCGCTGGCATTACAGGTGTGCAGCATCATACTGGGTTCTTAAAAGTCATTAGAAAGACACAAGTACCCTGCCCCCTTTTAAGTTTATGATTGTCTTAGCCACTTGTTGCTGAGACAAAATACCTGACACTCAAAGTGAAAGGAGGAAAGATTTATTGTGGCTCAGTTTGTAGAAGTTTCACTTCACAGTCAGCTGGCTCTAAGGCAGGGTGGCATGGCACAGGGGTATTGCAGAGGATAAATGGCTCATTGCAGGAAGGCAGGAAAGCAGCAAAGTAGCAAAGAAGCAGCAAACAACAATAGCAGACCTCTTTTCCTTACCTTCTATCCAGGCTACCTGCCCTTAGGGTGGATAGCACTCCCTCTGAGGGTGGGGCAACTTTAATCCTAGCATTGCACCACTGAATCAGTCAATCCCAGCTTCCTGCACTCTAGATCCAGCCACCTCTGAAGAGCCTCACTTATGATCCTGTGAGGCTTTTTTTTTTTTTAATAGTTTTATTGAGAAACAAATAGTAGTGATATAGTTTCAAAACTGATTAGTAGAACAGTTTCAATAATAAACACATTGCATGTTTTTGTCTTAGTGTTTATTCATTGTACAAGATGCAGACATGATATCCTGTACACAAACACTATTAGAACAAATCTTTGTATTCACTGAATTAAGAGAATATAGCTGTATATCTATCCTATTTTGAATATACAGAAACAAAATGGTGATTCATTTGTATTCCCCTTTTTTTGTTTAGTTTTGTCATAGTAGGGTATTCTATTGTCATTTAAATATTGTAGGTGTGTGAATTCAGCAAAATATACCAATACAGTCCAGTAGTCCATAATAGTGGGTTATCCTTAGGACTGGCAATGTCAGAAGTTGTTGACTTGAGCCTTTACAGCTCAGCCAATTAATATGGCTTAACTTTTTTATTTTTATTTTTTGTCTTTTTGAGACAGGGTCTCACTATGCAGTTCAGGCTGGCCTTAAGCTCACTTTATAGCTCAGGCTGGTCTTGAACTCACAACAATCCTCCTGCCTCAGCCTCCCGAGTGCTGGGATTACAGGCCTGTGCCACCACGCCTGGCTAATATGGCTTAACTTTTTATACCTCATTTTTATACTTTGCTGCTTGATGGTTAAGACCAAGATGAAGAAAGATTTATATAACAAGAAATGCAACTTTTGTACCTGATAAGATCAATCAAGTTCCCTCAGGATTTATCCTGAAACCCTGTACCACACTTTGTAGATCCTTTGTCAGTGTCAGCCATGTGGATGAGTCACGGCCACTGCCTGACCAATGTGCTCTCTGTGAAAGCCTGAGAGAATGTTTTCTGTCCATGTGACTCTCCTTAGGCACACCCTATCAATCACATTTCTCTGTGACCCCATAATCTCCTTGATCAGAAAATTTGGGACACAACTGAGTTACATGATATTACAGTACAGGTTCTCCTATGTCTGAGTCTTCACTGACCTTGTAAGGCTAGGAACAAAATGTTGGCTGTCCTTGCAGCCTTTCTTTTTCTCTAATATTTGGTTTGCAAACTTAGGTTGTTAACCCTCCAGAAGAGATTTTTGTTATTACCATACAACATATGCAGTTGGGTTTAACCTAACTATCTGAATATCAAACATCTCAGGCATAACATAGAACAGGTATTTTCCATCAAGTATTGATATGTTAAACTTTAAGTCCCTACAGAATATGAAGAAAAAATTAAAAAAATTTAAAAAATGAATAAACAATTACATATTTTTATGCAGAGATTCAAAAATCTAACCACATACAGCATTGTATGCAGGACAGTCCTGTGATATTTTTTTTCTTGTCTCTTTTTTTCATATATTACCCTTTTTTTTTTAAAAAAAAAACCAAAACCAAACATTTACTTGAGAGACAGTATGGCAATAATTGGTATGTCATGACAAGCAGTACATATTTAGAAGACCATAATGACAGGCATTCCAAGCATGACCCTACTATTACACATTGCTATCTTCAGTGCAGTTGCTTAGTTCACAGGTACCAGCATATACAGTTAGTCAGGGTAAGAATCCTACCAATTAACTGCTAGTTTCAAAAACCTGCCGATTTTTCTCAGTATCATTGCCTTACCAATCTTGTATACCAAGCTTTGCCCCTGTCATGTTTCCTAGCTTTTCTCCTTGCCCTCTCTTTGTTATCTAATCCTCAAGTTCTCACTTTCCTTTTAATTGTATTATCCCTTTCTATTTGTATTTCTTCTTTTGAGTTATTATACTAGGGAGACTATATGTGGGTCTGGTTTATTTAACTTATGAGTATATCTTCAAGTGCCATCCACTTAAATTAAATGTTTCAAGTTTATCATTCGTTATAGTTGAGTAATACTCCATTGTATAAAAATATTACATCTTTTTCATCCATTTTCAGGTGACAGGCATCTTGGTTGTTTCCAAGATTTGGCTATCACAAATTGTGCTGCTATAAACATAGGTACACATATATCACTATGATATGACATTTTCAGTTCCTCCGGGAGATTCCCAATAGGGGGATAGCTGGCTTGAATGGGATTTCATGTCCTAGAAGTCTCCACACTGATTTCCATAATGGTTGCACTAGTCTACATTCCTATGAGCAGTGGAGAAGTATTCCTTTTCCCCCACAGCCTCTCCAACATTTGTTGTTAGTTGATTTGTTTATTATAGTCATTCTTTCTGGAGTGAGATGTTATTTCAGTGTTGTTTTTAATTTGCATTTCATGGATGGCTAGAGATGTAGAGCATTTTATATGCTGCTTTAATTTCATCCTCTGAGAAGTGTGTGTTAATCTTGGATGCTCATTTCTGGATTGGGTCTTTAAATTTAGGGGCCCTAATGTTTTTTAGTTCTTTATAAATTCTAGAGAGCAGATCTTTGTCTGAGTGGTTTTTTTTTTTTTTTTT
>PVKA01049413.1:0-13201 GCA_004027165.1 Ctenomys sociabilis | reverse complement strand
ATCTAGATAAAACCATCCCTCAGTTCTGTAACAGGGCCAGGACTGTAACCACACTAATATGAGAAGCTCCCTGCCAGCAGGGACTATGTCACTAATTTCTTTCTGATTCCAATTCTATTATGTACAAAGTCTACATAAAATAATGTGTTTTTTACCCTTTGGTAACGTGTCCACTTCATACACTCTAGAAACAATTCAGTATTAGAATCTACATGCTAAAACGGCTTCTTACGTGGCCTTGTAAATCCCTTCATGGAAGAACTGACAGACCTGAGGCTCAGGCACAAACACCACTTCTAAATGCTGTTGGCTCATTAGCAGAAAATTGAGCTAGAATACAGGTCACTAAAAGATTTGTTTCCTTCGGCTGTCTGAGCCACAGCAGAGATTAGTTATGAACAACTGAAACACACAGACCAAATATTTCAAAGTTTATTTCTGTCTTTCCTTTTAACTTTGAAAAATCACTATTTTACAAAGAATGTTTGCTATTCTCTACAAAAACATTCTTAAATATTTCAGTGCTTAGTACACTTTATGCCAAAATGTAAAGTCAAATGTTAAAAATAAGATAAAATCACAAAATCTCACTGTTTAGAATCATTTAGCATTACATGTTGGTGACCATGCCAAACACTTTACATTACAGTCCTTAATCCTCTAGCATCTTGTATAAGTGGAATTTGTCACTATGAGTAATTTTCCATGTGAAACTGGATGCATAGAGGAAGGACCATCAACTAGACTTCTGCAGGTGTTGACTTCTACTTGATTATCCAAGGTCTTCTAAAATTATTTCATAATCAATTCAATAGGCTGAACATGTGTATACTAAAGTAAATTTATGCTATTCTTCTTGAGACATTAAGTGGAAAACACAAATGTTTATAGGCATGCAAACACACACTTCTATATGCTTTCAGATCTATATATACAGCTATGTCAAATGATCTGTATGCACATCAAAACTTAGAGCTATTCTTATACATCTATGTCGTTTGGATAGTTCTCAGTTCAAATGAAATTCTAAACTGCAAACATTAGAAAATGGTCTATTTTTCAACTATATTATTTCTGGAAAGCTCAAAATCAAGAGAACAGGCTGTCTACATCACCACACACTAATCATAGAAAAGCCATGAAGGACACTGAGCACACATGCAGACATCTCTGTTCCCTTCTTTGTCATAGTGTTGATGAGTGGAGACTTAGTATTCAGCCAACCCTTTCTGCATGAGGGTTAAACTCTCCCCCTCCTGACTCTGCAGGTTTTGGTGCACATGTGAACAATGGCCTATGCTTAGAAGTGAAATGTCATTTTCATGTGAAATTTCTTATAGAGAAGGGCCATACAATATTCTCTGCATTTTCAGTGTCAGTAAAGATGAGTATAATTTCCAAGTTATATGGCTACAGGACAGTGGAGACACCATTTACCGCTATCACTACAAACTATATGGAGAATAACTATCCTAAAAAAGTTTTCCAGGGCTGGCAAGATAGCTCAGCAGTCTAAAGTGCCTGCTCTGGCAAGCTTAGGCAAGCTCTCAGGGACCGCGGTTCGATCCCCAGCACCACATGCGGCGCCAGCCCCTCCCCCAGGGCGGGCTGAGCTGACCCCCCCTCCCCGCAAAAAGAGTCCATGATGTGTAGCGAGACACTGTAATAAATAAATTTAAAAAAATAAAAAAGTTTCCCAGACTGTCGTAAGAGTTTTCTTAATAAAAAAGTTTGAGAATTTCAAATATTTTATCATAGAATATTTTATATTGTTCTTATTAATGTCCACAACATTTTTGGGGATAAGCTTTTTAGGAGAAAAATTCAACTGTGACAACATTATGTTTTACTAAAGTTTAGAAAAATATTGCTAGCACAATCTGAAAGTTTTCGCTAACCCTGACAAAGGACAATTCACTCATTTGTTCAATTAAAATTTATGTGCTAATTTTGAAAAGGCCACAGTTATAAATAACTTTGATATTAAAAGAGAACTTAATGATGGGTTAAATGGGATGGTAAGGAGAATAGTACAGAAAGGATATCAGTAAAGGATTTATGATTCGATGTCAGAAAGCACTGAACATGGTAGCTACTATTAAAATGGAAATGACCAAAGGAGAAACACATATGGTTTTGAGGTGAAAATACAGAAGTAGGTTCAAATGAAGTTAAAATAATGAAGAATTTCCAATATGAAAGGATGGTAGTAGAAACACAATGACACTCAAACAGAGGAGGGGGCTACTAGTATAAATTTAAACTAGCAACAATAAACGTCTCTAGGAATTAACCAAGAACCCAGAATACAGTAATACCTTCAAATATACTTCTGTTACCAAACAATTGAGTTCTCAAAAGCATTTGACAAAATTTGACCTCTGTTAACTAATTCCACATCAGGTGACAAACAAGACTATGGCCATCTTCCCCACAAAAGCAAATGTGGGGACAATGAGACAGCTCAGAGGACTCAACACCTGCTTTGGTAAGCACAGAGACCAGGGTTTCATCCTGGTTTGATTCCTGTCCCACCTGCCACACTGGCCCTGCCCCAGGGGAGCACTATGAGTCTGAGCTGTGTAGTGAGACCCTATACCAAATAATAAAAAAGAAATGTGGCCACTATCCCCAAAATCATGAAACAAATGAAACTTGTGAACTGAAGCACTACTGTTTTCTGTATAGAACACATTTTAGAACTATTTGAGAAGACAAAGAGATACCTAGTGTTAATGCAATACAGAGAACCCAGAAAATGCTACCTAAGCACATAATTTGATATGTAACACTGCTGGTAGAATTAATGGACAGTGAAATAGATAGATAGATAGGTATAGATTGATTGATTGATAGACTGATAGGATGATAGACTGATAGGTTGATAGATAGATATTTCTCTGAAAAGTGATCTTGGGATCAGTGGAATAGATTAGAAAAATCAAAGAAGATATCAGAAAATGGAAAGGTAACCCATGTTCATGAAAAAGAAAAAAAAATTACAAAAATGGCCATACTTCTAAAACTGTTATACAGATTTAATATAATCCTGATCAAAATACTATTAGTATACCTCAATACATTTCTAATATTCATAAAAAGAAGAGATCTAGAATAGCAAAATTAACTCTGAGCAATAAAGTCAAGGCAGTAGGCATCACAATTCCTGCCTGGAAATTATAGTACAAAGCTATTATGATAAAATCAGCATGGTACTGACCAAAATAAATAAATAAAATAAAAACAAACAGACCTCAGGATCAATGGAAAAGATTAGAAGGTGCAGACACAACTACAGACACACTCAGCCATCTTACTTTTGACACAGGGTCCAAACATGTTCACTAGAAGAAAGAGTCTACTTAATAAATGGTGCTGGAAAAACTGGCTTTCTAAATGTCGAAAACTAAAACTAGGCCTATGTCTATCACCATGCACCAAAATCAAAATGGATGAAAGATCTAAATATTAAAACATAGAATCTAAATCTACCAGAAGAGAAACTAGGTCAAAATCATGAAGACACAGACATAGGCAGAATTCATGAGAAAAAAACCCTTTCCTTTCCATTACTGCTCTTGCAGAATCTCTGGCCTTCTGCCTACATCATGCAAAGATGCCACAAAGAGAGAACTGCCAGAGCCAGCCTTTTTTCTTCATTTCTTCATGTTAATTATGCAGACTAATGTGTTTCATCTTGACACATAAGTACACATCTATGGCATGGCTGGATCCTTTCTATTCCTCCTCTGCCTCTTTTCCCTTCCTTCCCCCCTTCCCCTTCCCTGGATCCCATTTCCTGGACCCTCATCCTCTATTAGCCCCTACCAGCTCCCCACACTGGTATTCCTTGTCTTTCTGAGTCTGACTTATTTAATTTAATATGATGATCTCTAATACAATGCATTTTTCTGAAAATTATACAATAATATGGTATAGTTGAACAGTAACACAATATATGACTGAAGAATATATGATATTGTGTTTTCTTTATTCATGCATCAGATAATGTATTTCAATAGCTTAACTGTTGTGGGTTCTGCCACAACAATCATAGCTACACATATATTGTTCCAACCAGGATATGGAATCAGTGCAGGCTTCTGTGCATGGAGGAGAGATAGAGAAAAAACGGATTACTCTTTAGCCATAAAAATAAAATTGTGAGCTTTGCAACAAATTTCACAATTATTTTAAGCCAAATTATTTTAGCCAAATAAGCAAGACTCTCACAAGTATCACATGTTTGTTTAAAAAAGGAGAATACATTTTTAAAAGACAACACGAAAGTAGAAGGAATGTTCTTATTAGACAAGAGAAAGAAATAACGGTGTGTTAAAGAGAATAATTGGGGAACATATATGATCAGAAGGCAGGTGTGCAAGCAGTACATCAAAACCAAATGTTTTATAAAATTAGTATGCACTAACAAAATATTCTAAAATCTTGCTGAGGCAGGTACCTCTATACCGTGCTGATTTCAGTTCTCCTCAGTATATGCCAAGGAGGAATGTCATAGGATCATATGCCTCTATTTGTAATTTATCTGAAGGGCTTCCTTAGAGCTTTCCATAGTGACTGCACTGGCTTACAGTTTCCCCACAGTGCATACTGGTTCATTTCTCCCCACATCCTAACCAAGCACTTATTTATTTTGATAAATTTAAGATACCTACCTGAGACAGTCTTTCTGGCCTTTAACATTCCAACATTGAAAAACTGTGAGAAATAAACCTGTTCTTTTGTTCTCCAGTCACAAAGTGGACTGAGAGCCTATGTAAAGCATTACTTCTATTATAAGGAAATTTTGTTTAGAAGTAATGCTTAGAAATTTTAACCACAGGACAAGTGCTGCTGGGTCTTGGACATAACAGTTCTTGTGCTGTGTAGAAATCCTGCTGAGAAATCTAGTGCTAAGCATCAGCATCAGCTGATGTGATAGGGTGCAACTCCGTGGACGCACAGTCTGGATGAAGTTTCACGTCAGTTGCAGTCAAAGGCCTTCAGTTTTTCCGTAGAAAGGTGTGTGGTGATCAGAATGCAAGACCATGACTTACTCATGTGAGGCTAAACAGGACTGATGTCTTCTAGGAAAACAGATGTTATGACAACTGACATTATTTATTTTTCTGAGTAACCATGTTCCAAAGGACCTGATGCCACTGAGCTATCAAACACAGTTTATTTTGACATTTTACATTTTTTCTAAAAGTTGCTCTCGTGACACCAACAGGAAGTAAGTGATGTGATAAACCTATCTGGTTAGTGATTCTCCTGTATATTCTCTGGCCATCCATTTTGTTGTTAATTTGTCATTTACTGGTGATCAACCTCCTGTTCAGAGAAGCAAAAGTTTTCATGATCACAAAGCCAAGCCAAGGTAAGAAGAACTGAAGATTTACCTGTGTATACACACATCATTACATACGCAGGCTCCTAGGTGAGAGGTGGGTTTGCTCTGTAGCAGTCACTCAGCACAGCGTGTCCACCCCCACACACTGTGTCCTTGTCCAAGGAGGTTCTGGACATCGTGGAGTGGACAGCCACTCAGGACCAGGGCCTGTGGAAATGCTGTTGCAGCCCCAGTGCCCCAACATAACTTCTAGAAGAAAGACCTGAGCAACATAAAATGCTCCCTGCAATAGTGGGAGCCACTTTGGAGGAGTGAAAAAACTAAGTAAATCATAGCCTGAAAGAAATTACAAAGTAGGAAAAAGGAGAAACAGCAGCCTGAAACACCCAGCCCCTTAAAACCAGGAAAAACAGGGTCACATGTTGGAGGTGGTCTACCCCCTTGGTCTAATCACAGGAGGCAGAAGTGAGAATGTGTTTTAGGTCCTTGTGAATCAGTTAGAGAAAACTGGGGAAAAGAAGTAGATTAGGTGTGCTAGAGAGAAGTCCAGGTGAGAATACCAAGATTTCATGGCTAAGGCAGCAAACCAACTCAGTCCCCCTCAAACCATCACAAATTTATTAGCCAGTTAAAATCACTCATTTATGAAGCAAGTGTGTCTTAGGTCTCCAAGGTTTCATAAGTGTAAAACAGGAACCCAAATTATTCATTCATTTTTGCTAAGAACACAATCTTATGCCTGTGTGTAGCAGGTACCTGCAAGACACTAGAAATTTAAGGTTCAGAAAAGTAGACCCAGCTGCCATTCTCACAGAGATTACCACTCAAGAGTGAAAACAGATATAAATTATACCAAAGCCATTTCCTGTGTAGCAATAAAGACAAGTAATGGTGAACAGGAGATTGAAGGACTGAAGATGGGACACGGGTATGGATCTGAGCAAAGGCTTTTCAGGGTAGTAGTTTTTGAGCTGCAGGCAGATTCATGAGTAGAAGATTGGGTCAGTGTGGTAAAGACACACAAATATTCCAGGCAATAGGAGAATGTTTATCAAGACCCTGTGGAAGAAGGATCAGCCTCTGAGAGTAAATAAAAGAAGGCCAGTGGGATCAATAAAGAAGAAAGAAGAAAGAGGCATTGCAGTTCAGAGGAGAGGGCCCTTATAGGGATTTGTGTGAAATGGCAGGGCTTTTTTCCCCTTGAGAATAAATCCTTTGCAATGGCAAGAGAACAGTCATCATATTATTTTTGTTCTGTGGAGGTCACTTTGTTGCAACATGAGGTAGTTTGGAGAACAGGGGGACAATGCAAGAACTGATAAAGAAGCCCTATGTGTGGGGCAGGGTGGAGTGAGGGGGCCTGCCCTGGAAGGTTGCCATACCCTGGAGAGACTGGGGAGTCACTGGGCACTGACCCCAAGAAGACGCAGAGTCAGAGTGGCATGAAGATAGGCACTGTAAGACATGAGGTGACAGGGAACCTTGGGCAAGGACTGAAGTGGTGGAAGCATCGTGAAAGGAATGCTTCTTGAGTGGAGTGTGATGTGTTGGAACAGGAGAGACACAGAAGTGCAGACAGCAGGTGGAGTGAGAGCGAGAACAGTATTTAGGATGCATGGGAGGAGGTAGATAGAAGGCAGAGAAAGTGGTTAGGGTTTTCCTGGAGGCTAAGAGAAACGGGTATAAAGCTGGCAGCCTGACGTGGACTCCTGAAGGATGCAGGAGAAGAGAGCTGGAGGGAAACCTTGGAATGTGGCCATTCATGCAGGACACAAAGTGGGAGACAGTAAACTACACCGATCAGGAGCAGCCCGTGCCTTGGAAAAGATTTCAGGAAAAAAATTAATTGAAAAGGAAAGTGGATCAACAGAGTGATACAAGACAGAAAGGTCACTGTGATAACTAGCGGCCTTTCCATTATACGCCCTAAATGGAACCCAGACGATCTCACTGTGCCCCCGAAAAGGCAGGAGTGAGAGCATTTCCCTTCATCTCTTTCTATCTCCTCCTGTCTCATGTTTCTTTTCCTTCTCATTCGTCTGTACTTTTCCTTCCTTTCCCCCTTTGTCCTCTCTCATTTTACTAAACTAGTTTTTTTTAAATAAGTGATTCAATAACAACTGGTATAAAAACAATCCATGAATCTATAAATCAGCTATCCCCCAGTGACTGTCTACAGATGAATTACGACCTGGCAGTGGTCCACGCTTCCTGGGAAGGCGGGCAGGAAGAACCGGGATCATGGTGGTTATGGGCTTTTTGTGTGTGGATTTAAGTTGTAAAAACTTCTTGTGAGGCTGGTCCACTGGTGTTAACTTTTATGTTTTGTTTGGAAAAGAGCTAATTTCTCCTTCATTTATGAACAGTAGATACTTTGCTGGGTTTTTTTATTATTTATTTATTTATTTTGCTGGCCCAGCCCAGCAGCACGTGGTGCCAGGGATCAAACCTTGGTTCCCTGACCCTGCCTAAGCTTGCCTAAGCAGATGCTTTAGACCACTGAGCTATCTTGCCAGCCCCTGTTTTCTTTTTTATTTTATGAAAAAATAAAACAAAATTCCGTAACAAGATAATAATAATCAATATGCTGTGTATCATAATCTTAGAAATAGTTACCCAGAGTACAAAATATACACACAAAACACTCTGGAAGAAAAAGATAATAACTCAAACTTTTTTCAGTGAACTAAGAAGAACTACTGGTCTCAAGGAAGCAAATTTTGCTTGTTATTTCTGTGCAAACAACAAAAGCCATGCACAAGACCATAAAATATTGCATGATTTCCCTCACATAAGGGAGCTTAAAATATTGTCACAGGTATGGAGAGTAGAACTGAGGCCACCGTAGGAAGACTAGGGAGACGATGAGTTCACAGCAGGTGCAGGCAGACGTGAGGAACAAGCTCCATGTTCAGCAGCGCAGCAGGGTAAATATAGTTACCACGTTACTGTATACTTAAATATACATTTCAAATCTAAAGGAGTTTAAAATATTAATTATGGGGTAGGCCAAATAGCTCAGCAGATTAAAGAGCCTGCAAGCAGGCTCAGGGGCTGGGGGTTCAATCCCCAGGCCTGCCATGCCAGCCCTGTCCCTGGGGCGCGCTGAGACTGTGATTGAGACTAGTATGGTGGCACGTGCCTATAATCCCAACTCTTGGGAGGCTGTAAACAGGCAGATCACGATGAATCCGATCTAGTAGTGAGACCCTGCACACCCTGTAGACCCTTCCCTAAAATACAAAAATAAATAAAAAGAATAAAACGTTAATTATATATTAAATATTTTGTTGCTTATTACACATCATATAAATGTATTAAAATGAAGAAAAGATCAAATGCACTTGTGTCTAGTTGTCCTCCCCCAAAGCCTCATGCAGTCATGGTGCGGGGACTTCTAGTGTTTGAGATTAATTCATGATCAAGGCTGAGATTCTGGGTTTTAGCACTGCTGGGATTATGGATGTGAATACTACACCCAGCCTGGGGCACAGAGCCTGAATGCAGTTTAAAGGAGACGAACTTCCTCTCTGTTGCCCTTGTTGCTGCTCCTCCTTTTTGCGTTCTCTGCTCCTTGCCACCACCATGAACGGCTGCCCTCTGCCCTGTGCCACTCTGCCTGGGAGCCACCTGAGTACATACTGAAACCTCCAGGCACTGTGAGCTAATGAACCCCTCCTTCCCTCATGTGGAGTGCTTGGTATTTGTCCCAGCAACAAGAGAAGAGTAACTGAGACAGTGCTAAGAAGCAGAGCTTAAATGGAGGCCAGATTCTCAGTTGGCCCCAAGTTAATCTGGGGCCAAAGGCTCAAAAGCTTTTCATGAAGCACATCATAATGACATTTCAGTTGTGCTTGCAGTTGATGGTGTCAGTGGTGTTTCCCCCATGTGAATGCACTTCTAACATATATAACATATAACCATTAATTGCTTTTTATACAAACCAAACTTTGCTTCATTTTTCCTATCCAGTATTCACTTTGGGTCTACTTCCAGGAAAATTTTGACCCAATCTCTGCATATTCTAATTGAACCCAACTTTCCAGGACCTTTGCAGGACTGCTTGGCTCAAGAAGCTTCCTCTTTTCCTCATAGTCTTAAGGATTTATTCCCTTTGTCAGTCAACCATCTATACCACTTCCTGTAAATCTCTTTTACTACTTAAAATGTAAATATTTATGTATATGTCCCAGTCCCTTCCAAGTCAGTTATTTAATTGAGGTCAAAGTCATGTCCAAATTAATTTTATTTCTGATTACCAAATCCATAGCTTTTTAACCTGTGCTACCATAGGTGATTACAGAGAGTATATCTCAAGGAAATGTATAAGAACATCTCCATATAAATACATTTAGTAATAAATACTCATAGTGTAATATTTAGGAGAGTTATAATAAGAATGGAAACTGCTAGCAGAATAATCAAAGTCAGAAGAAAGTGTTAATAGCAATTTCAGATACCTCTTTACAGCGAATGCCATCTTGCTGAAATTGCAGGCCAGGGTGTCACAGCAGTTTAGGTGGCACAGTGCATTCCTGACACGTGGACGCTTATGGCGTGAAGAGATAAGGACATATCCACTGCTATTTTTTATTAATAGTCAATGGATCAGAGATATCAAATGCAAGACTCTCTTTATTAAGCCAGGGACACAAGACATTTGCAATAAAGGAAAGCAGCATATGGAGCACAGCAATCAGTGAAGGTGTTAGATAAAGAAGAGCAAAGGCTGCAGACCTCACTGGAAGGGACTGCTCCCACGGCAGATGGCGTGAAGGTGATCAAAGTTATTGTGAGGCAGCAAAACGGTCTGAGATGCAAATTATGCTGTGAGGTGAATGTAAGTGATTTTTTTTTCACTTTTGGACAAAGCTTCACTTAGTCTTTCTGGTAGACTCAGACTTGGATCAAAGAGTTTGTGCTGATCTTGCAGACGTTGAAGTGCAGCCCTTTATTTATCCTTCATTGATCCTGGGTAGCTTTCCTCCTTCAATAAGGCTGTAGGAAAGACTATGAGAGGAAGCGGAAACTACTTACTAAAGATGGAAGAGCATTCTCTGAGGGAGGCAAGGAGACTGGGGAGAAAAGAAATGGATTAAAAAAAAACTTATTTAAAAATCTACTGAATTTTTGAGAGGCTTGGTTCAGGCATTGGGTTACTGACAACGATGTTCTGTTAGTTTATTTGACCTGGGGGTTTCTTTCTTTTTTTTTTTTTTTTTTTTTTTTGGTTTTTTTTTTTTTTTTTTTTTTTTTTTTTGTCCACAGGGTCTCACTATGCAGCCCACATTCATAGTGATCCTCCTGCTTTCTGCCTCCCTAGTGCTGGGATTACAGGCGCGCACCACCACGCCCGGACTCCAATCGCCGGCTCAGCGCACCCGAAGGCGGGGCCGGCGCGGCAAGCGGAAGCAGGGATCGAACCCTGGTCCCTACGCTTACCTAAGCAAGCGCTTAGTCCGCTGAGCTATACTGCTGGCCCTTGACCTGGGGATTTCTTACACGGTTGCATTTACTTGTGAAAATTCTCACCACTGAGCACTTGCAACTAATGTATATTTCTAAATAGATGTTACACTTCAGTAAATTTTAATTTTAAAAACATTGGTGGCAATTTTGAAATATCTCTATTCTGAAAAATGTGCATGATAAACATGTAAGCACAGGGCCCAGCTTGCAGAATGACAGCATGGTGCTAAATGGCTGTGATTGTAGAAAACTGGTTACATCACTGCCATAGTTTGGTTCTGGTATTCTCCCCAAAGGCCCTTGTGGCCAGCACTTGCTCTCAAACTTGGCATTTACTGGGAGTTGCTGTGAACCTTTAAGAGGTAGTTAGAGGTCTTCAGAAATTTGGAGACATGGGCTAGGGAGAGCTCTGTGGTCCAAGTGCCTGCCTGGCAAGCACAAAGACCCAGGTTTGATCCTGTGCAGCTCTGGACACCGAGCAGGCCACCAAAACCAGGCTTGGTGATGCACACCTGTAATCCCAGCATTGGGGAGACTGAGACAGGAGGATCACTAGGAGTCTGAGCTGCATAGTGAGACCCTGTACCAAACAAACAAACAAATAAATGATTTTATAAAAAAAAATTTGGGAGATGTCACTAAAGGGGACAGTGGGACCACGGGCATTTTTCTTGTGTCTAGGTCGTGAGAGCAGTGGTCTTGCTGCTTCATTTGCTTCTCTCATGAGTCTTATAGTCCTGAAAGCAACAAAGCCAATGGGTCATGGTGACCCATATATAAGCCTATAAAATGGTGAGCCAAAAGAAAGTCCCTCTTTATCAGTTTATTATCTGAGGTATTCGTGTAATAGAAAGCTAAGTAATGCAGGCATTTTGGAAGAATGCCCTGAAGCTGGCCAGACAAATATTTCAAAATATATTATAGACACCCTTTGACTTGCAGTGGTTCCATTTTAAATTTTGTAGTGGTGTAAAAGCCACATAGCTAGTAAGTTATACTACTCTGAAATATGCAGAATGATGTAGTCTTGAGTTCTATGTAGTCTTGAGAATATGGATGTTCTAAGTATGTTTATTTAAGATATTTGGTAGGTTTAATACATTTAATAAATTACAGATTTAAGAAATTCAAGAAAGTTTGACTTAAAATGAATTTTGGGGAAAGTAAGCCCACTTGAATCCTAGGTGTATCTGTATTTCATTAATCCTCTGAATAGTCTCCAAATGAGGGGCTTTTCATGTGACACTGACTGTTGTCACATGAACCATAGTCCAAAGTCACAATTAACAGGGCTTCTGTAATGGGTAACAAAGCAAAGCTATTGCTGGAGCTTGGCTTGATTGAGCTGGAAAATGAATGTAAAGTCCAAAATCTGCCTTTCCTGGTGGAGTAAAGACAGGACAAGACAGGACAAGACAGGCAAGCTGGCATAGTACGCAAGAAGCGGTCTGAAGGGACAATAGCTTGGCTTGTGCCATCCAGGTTCTCATCTGAGAGGCACTTCCTTGTCTTGGGGTTTTCTCCTTCTGCACAGAGAGTTTTGCCTCCATCCTAACCAGATTCTGATAACAAGGGCCCTATTGTTTGTGATCTGCTTTCTCCATGGCTCAGCATACAACTTTCAGTTGCTGCGCAAGGAATGGGATAGATAAATTATTTTCTGCAACTAATAACCTTATAAGGAGCCAAACAGCTAAATTTGATAGATGTCTTAGTCAAGACTGAAAAGCAGCATACGGAGGTGTTGTTCAGCATTTTGTACTCTATCAAACAAAAATATGGCACCTTCGGGCAGCAGCACACAAACCTGCAGAAGCTCTCCAGGGTCCCCTGATAGAGTCCCTTATCTTGGGTGTCCTTCCTCTAACCCTGTCCTCTATCACTGGGCCTTGTGGGGAGCAGGCTTATTCAGGCATCATTTCTTTTTACAGATCCTACGAGGAAACACTTTTAATCTGCTGAATAATTTGTTCCAGCTGTGAGAGAGGAAAACAGGTTTGTAACAGTAAGAAAGAGTCATAGCAATAATGTTTCCTTCATCTATTTGGGGCATTATTTTTAAAATGACATTTCTGTATTTTTTTAACTAATTGACCAGAATTATACCATGCCCAGCATGTCAATAGCATATAGCAGGAGTCTGAGATTGTGTATTCCACAAAATTTTATAAGAAATTTGAAAATTGGATTAAAGTCATATTTTAGGTGTAAAATGATAGTACAAGGCCATAATCTGTCATTATCATGTCAGTCATTTCTACTTGTTCCAAATCAGGCAGATTAGAAGAGTATAGATTAGGGAGAAAAAAATGGAATGTAACTAAAACAGTGTCACTGGGTGCTTGCTGTGTGCAGAGCTAACAGACGCTTGCTGAGGTA
>PVKA01049412.1:0-13255 GCA_004027165.1 Ctenomys sociabilis | reverse complement strand
TGCCTCGTTTTCTATCTGTACAACACAACATTCTGCCACCTTGGCATTCCCGGGAATTCAAATGTTTCTACACATCGCTGATATTTGTAACACCTCTCATTTGTACTACAGAAACATGTTACGCTATTTGGCTCACTGGGGGAAGAGAACTAGGTTGCACACAATGCATACATGCAAGCATGTGAACACACCCACACACAGACACACACACATGTGCATGCACGCATGCATGCACACACGCACGCACGCACACACACACACACTATGCTTAAGTATATATATATATATATATATATATATATATATATATATATATATATATATATATGCACACATATACTTAAAGCCAGACTAATGTTAGCTGACCACAGATTTGAAAGAAATGTATTTAGCTATGTCAGAGAGCTGATTGCCCTTGGTTGATCCATAGTTTGGTTAATTCATAAAGGCAAATCTGCTTGGCAGTATTCTCACAGGGGTTTCAAGTTGTTGCATTTTAAATAAAATTGGAAGTAGCTACCATCTATTGTTACCATTTTTCTAATATTACCTTAATGTGGTAATTACATTAGAGATCTTTGCCTAAGCCCCAAAGAATTTTTGTAATTTAGTGTAAGAAAATGCAGCTCCAGTTTTGCTGATGGGTTAGATAAATCTGTCTTTACAAAATGTATCTCAGGAGCCGGGGAGGTGGCTCAGTGGAATAAGCGCTTTCCTGGCAAGCACAAGGAACTGAGTTCAGTCCCTGGTTCTGCAAGAAGAAAAAAAATGCATCTCAATGTCTCTAAGCCTTGCTGAAAGAAATAAATTAATTGCAACGAAGAATCTTTAAAATGCCAAGCAAACTTCCTTGGAATCTCATCATAAATGATTCTATTTTCTTTAGGTAGAAAGTTTGCTTTAGATTTTATCAGATACCACAATCCTTCACTTTGATACAGAATCCTACACTATTCTTCATAGTATTATGTATTATTTTTCCTAAAAATCATGTAATCCTTCATAGTTATATGAATATATGTACAATTATTGCATATAATTCTTTTTCTATATGCAGGCCAATTTATTAGAGTCAAGTATATAATTATAAGTAAGTAAATCTCTGATTTACTCTACTGAAAGTGCTGCATATGATATTTTGCAACATGAACAAGCACCCTGTATCAGCTTGTTTGTAGTGTATTGGTATCTATTCAACTTGATTTAATGGTATAAATGTCTTCATTTTCTCTGAAAATTAGATGAGCCAATTAAATTCAAAGTATAACTCCTTCTGTACTTAGATGATATATTAAAGGCCATAGCCATTCTTTGCATTTTGTATCTTTAAATTTCTACTTAAAATATTTTCTCTTAAAGTACAGATAAATTATCTGGGAAACATTATTATTTAAGTCAAACTATTAGTTTGTATGATTGGGATTTGGAGTTTAAAATAATGTACTCTCACATGATTTTAGTGATGTAACAGTATAAAAGAAATCGATGGGCACAGAGCACAGCACCAGCCTGGCAAGTGCAAGGACATGAGTTCAACTTACAGTATTGAAAAAAGAAAAAAAAGAGAAAAGGAAAATAAACTTGCTGGGCACATACAGTCTTACACACAAAATTTCTCAGAGTAGCACTCTTTAAATATAATTCTATAAAATCATGTTTCTTTTTGTTTCAAAATTCATTTTGCCTCACACAGTATTGAAATGCAGAAAACATTTTATAACAGAAGAAAAGGAAGTATATTTTAATTTTAAATTCCTCAAATTTTTGGATCAACACTATAGCTATTAGCATGTATTTCATTGTCTCTGTCTTAAATAGCAGTTCCTGCTCAATCACAGCAGTTCCTGGTAGCACTGAGAATTGTGCCGATTATAAAAGAAAGGAATCAGGATGGGTCATTCCAAAATAATTTAAAGATTTGGGAAATATAGTAAAAAAAATCTTGCATGAAAAAAGTAACTACTTCAGTGATGCAAAGCAGCCCCATCCTGGCAGTGGTGGCTGTACGTTGATATTCATTGTGCTCAGAACAGTTCATTTTGCAGGGTCACAGAACAGTATCTTGGTACAAGTTATACCAGAGTGTCATAGATCATTGCAAAATTTTATCAAAAACAAACAGTAATGGGTCTCAGATTTTGAAGGCCTAATTTCCACTCACTCATGTGTGTGTTTTGACTGGGATTAACTGAGCATGGGCCATGAATGCGTTGTGAGCAACTATATTCAAGTTAAATCATGATAAGTCTGTTTTCCTTTTAATACGGAGATGCTGTGCCTATTTTATGTGATGCCTGATGAACTAAATATCAACTAAAAATAGTAGTCTTCTTTTGACAACTGTGGGTTTCAAACAGTAAAACAGGGGTAAGCACATCTGACATATCTGGATCTACAGAGCAGATCTCAGCAGACTGGAGTCAATGGAATCTTGAAGGGAGACCTTGGACTAGGTGATGGACAGGCACCTGGAGGCTAGATTAAACCCAGAAGGAACATTACTCTAGTATCTTGAGGTGTGTTTGAGGAGTCCTTTCTCACACATGTAGTGAGGAATTTCCCAAAGGACATTGACATCAGACACACTTTGAATTTACACTTCACTGCCTTTTTCAAATCATATTACTTCTTAGAGATGGATGAAGTAGTCAAAAATTCCAGCAAGTGACACAATGTCAAATGAGGGACACACCACCCTTAGGATAAATGTGAATGACCAGTTGGTCTGTGAGAGTAATAATAGTAAAAAAAAAAAAAAAATCTAATGTAACCACTAAAGAGAAACTAAGAATGATACTAAACCAAAGCCGGAATCTCTGGAGGTTGGGTTCCGCTAGGTCTGGTAGGAAAGTCCAGTTGTCCAGGTATAATGAATCAATCTACAAACAGGAGGTGCCGACCCACAAACTGTGATTGTGTAGCTGTGCAGTCATGACTACCTCTGACTACTGCCCGGTTGATAAGATCTTCCTGGGTAGATGAGTGTGTGGGAAGGAAGAGGCTACGTGCACTCATACGACTGCCAGTTGTACGCACTCATCCCATTCTTTAAGGCACAGCATGGGCACATCATCATAGCAATCTGTCCTATACCCTCAGATTACTTTGTCTTCTTAGGTTGTGCCCTGAGGCTTGAGGACCTAAAGCTACTCAGTCTTCACATCTGTTCATTTTAGTTTCAGTAGGGCCAGGGGCCTTGATGCCTCACTAGACCAAGCTATTTCATTTTTAATAAAACCTTTTTGGCCATTTGTTTTCCATTATATTAGAGATTTCCTTGTTTTCTGTTTTTCCTCTTTTACTTTCCCTTTATACTTTAATTCAGGAAATTGGTACTAGGATGTTATTCTATCTAACAAGTAATAGAGAGAGACATGTGGTTATTTGCCCATCTATCTACAATAACCAGAAGGTTCTTGCTTAAAATTCTTACCTAAGGACTATACAGGCTTAGCCACTATCATTGGGACTGAGGGACAGAGGAAGGGAGGAGGGAAAGAGAAAAGGAGAGAGAGAGAGAGACAGACAGAGGCAGATAGAGAGAAATTGAAGTTTGTTACTCAGATTATGTGCTACCAAGCTGAAATTCAAGTCACATTTTTATTTGTATGTATTTCAATCATAGGCAGCATAATTTCCTCTTATTTTAAATTATTGGTGGTTAGAAAAGATTAGAAAAAAACCTGGAAGTTTCTGGAAATTCCAAATATTTACAGCTTAACAGCAACTGAAAAGCTAATTTGTTTAGTAATGAACTTTATATACAGAGAGAAAAACCAACATGCCCATTGCTGACTTCAACAGCAATAACTTACTCTTCACTTTTAAGCAAAAAATGGAAAAGAACTTCTGTAACTTCTTCCTTAGATGAACAATAATCTTGTTTTGTAAAAACTACTGTACAAGGGGCCAGGGAGATGGCTCAGTACAATAAGTGCTTGCCTGGCAAGTGCAAGGGCCTGAGTTCAATCCCCTGTTCCACCAAAAAATTAAATAAATAAATAAATAAATAACTACAGTACAGACAGAAATTTAAAGCAAAGAACACGGTCACAAGAAGTTGAGTATTACACACATATTTGGTGGTTTTTGAACAATAAGAGGATATTCTTCCCAGAGGCTGTCATGAGTCTGTAAGTAAATATATTATCCTACATTTCCTAAAACCATATTCTGGGCCAGCCGTAACTCTGCAGATTGAAGCTCCTGTAAGCAGGCATAGGGGTTCAATCCCTGGGTTTTCCTTACGGTGCCCACCCCCTGGGTGTGCTGAGACTGTAATTGAGATTGAGTGTGGTGTGCCTGTCCCAGCTATTGGGAGGCATTAAACAGGCAGATTACTATGAGTTTGATCTAGTAACGAGACCCTAAACACCCTGTACACCCTCCCTAAAATACACACAGAAAATTATGTTCTAAAAACCTAGATACAATCTGTATGAAAGTACATATAACATAAAGACAAAGACAAATTTTGATACCAGGCTAATAGTTTCTCATTAGTTATTGGTCTTCCCAGTATCATATGTAAAAGTATTTTACATTTGATATAATAGAATTTTAAAAATATTTTATTAATCAAACAGTAGTCTTTGAAATATTTGAATTTCACAGCTAGGAAGATAGCTCAGTGGCCTAAGAACCTACCTGGCCAGTGCAAGATCCTGAGTCCTATCCCTGATACTTTAAAATAAAAAAGTCTTCTTTCCTTTTAAATACTGCATTTCTTCCTTAGTGTAAAGAATTGACAATGATATTCAAGTAACTCTTCAGAAAAATAATTATTTTATTCTGCAAGTATCCTTCAAACATTAAGAAATTACTTCTCAGATAATTCCAGGGATTCTAGTTTAAACATTTCATGATTCTTATGTGACTTTTTCAATGACATATTTAATTATTCTTATCATATTTCATGATTATTTTAATTACATGTAAGTAGTATATAATATTGGCATTTGGGAAACTTGTTTTATTGCTCAACTTCCATAAGAATCAAGATAAAATGTAGAGTTACCTATTTGAGTTTCAATTAATTTTCTAACTTTACTTGCTTTAATAAAATGATTTGTTTATAATTATTTGCATGTGTCATGCTATGATTAAACAACCTCTTAAGATCAGAGAAATGTTTTTATCAGATGATACACCCTTCTTAAAAGGTTTGGGCTCTAATTAAAACATTATATAGGTATAAATTATATATAATATCACATAGAAGAAGAATCATTCCATGACCCCAATTCACTTTAAACGACTAGAATTATATATATATATTTTTTTTCCAGATAATGAAAAGTTCATTTTTACTTGAAATTAAAAGCTGAGAATTTTGCCATGAAATGATGTTAGAATCTATTCAGTGAACAATAGTAAATAAAGGACATATTTTGTCTGATGGCTGTTTCCTGTTAAGAATTTTTTGAGCTAGTTACATGATAATGTATGCTTTTCCTTTACAAATCTGTCTTCAACTGAGTTTCCTTTGGAAAGGAAGTACATTGAACTTCATTCTTAGGACGCTAGGAGGCATTCAGAAAATACTATAGAATACATAATTTTAAAGTACCATTTTGATTGGTTGAAGTACACTTGAGTAAAACATAAAATGTAAACAAAACTTAAGTAGCAATTTTATTAGTGCTATTTTGTACTATATGAAACCAGTTGAAAACCAGTAGATATGTTCTTCAACTTGTTCAAAAGTTGCAGATATCACAGATTATAATTTATGAAAACAGAAAACATTAATGGGCTGATAAACAAGATAGAACTAGAAAATATCTGAAATTATATTTTATACAGTTGTAGAGAAAAATATTTGAAGAGTATTTTAATACATTTCACAAAACCTAGAAATATTGGGAGAAAAGACAATGGGTGTGAGAAGGAACATCAGCAAGTAATTTTTGCTGTAGAATTTCTTCTCCAGCCTATCTCCAATTTTCTCATGTGATACAGACAGAATTTCCCTCAACACTTCAACTCTCTTTAATACTTGAATTCGAAACATAATTGAATATATTAAGCTATATTTCCATTATTTTCATTTACCATGATCTGTTACTTGCACAATCCACTGAATAATTAATGGAATAATCAAGGAAATTCACCCATTTCCACCATTTTCACAACTTTCCATCCAATCCTTTGTTCCTACTCTGTTTTTCCTAAAGATTTTACATCTGATTTGCTCTTCAATTGCTAAATTTCCTGTAGCTTTATTTATTTTGTATTGTAAGAATATCCAAATCAAGTTGGATGAGGTAGACCATGTATATATTTCTACTTTTTCTCTTTTTCTGTATTTGGTTCAGGGTCTCACTACCTAGCTCAGACTCAGTGATCCTCTTGTTTTCAGCATCTCCAGCATAGGATTATGGTTTCAACACCTGGTTTCTGGTGGCTCAGTGCTCCTTAGGGCAGAGCTGGTACAGCATGTGGTACAGGAGACAGAACTCGGGTCCCTGTGCTTACCTAAGTAGGTGATTAGACACTGAGCAATCTCATTGGCCCCATGTCTGTATTTCTCATCCTCGGGCAGGAGGATTATTGGAGGGCAGCCTGGGTCAGGCTGAAGTACCTAGAGAGACACTGTCTTAAGACAACAGACAAACCTCCATCCAATTTAAAAATTTAATTCATTCTCTGTTGAACTGATATTCCTTGTCATATCTATTTCTCACATCTCTCACCCATTGCCTTTCTCCTGCTCCTTCCACTTCTTCTCCCCATAGAAGTAGACCACAACTTCAAAGGCACATTTCATGTGAACAGTATCTTTGATAAAGAATACTTTACATAAAGTATATCCTGAAGTTTTTTTTTTTTTTTTTTTTTTTTGTGGTGAAACCAGGGGTTGAACCCAGGCCCTTGCACTTTCCAGGGAAGCACTTTTTCCACCAAAGTCATCTCTCTGGCCCCAGCCTCAAGTTCTGAAATAAGCTACCTAACTAAAAAAGAGCGTTATTCATCATTACCAATAGTGTATAATAATTATGAGATAAATAGCACTAATTTGCATCAGAATGCTCAGGAATTTATTTTTATATTTTCCTCTAAGTAGTATTAGAATAAGCCCTGACACCTACTTAAGAAAGCACATATTTTAAATGGGTGTAAGCAAAGACTAGCTGCTCGGTAAGTACTTGTCAAAAATTCAGAGCAGTATGTGACTTTCAGGAAATCAACCAATAACAAATATTGATTGGGTGTGGGGAAAACGAAACCCTTCTCCCCTGTTGGTGGGGATACACAATGGTGCAAACACTCTGGAAATCAGAAAACTAGGGTTAGAAGGTCCATTTGATGCAGCTCTTCCTCTCCTCAGCATTTTTCCAGAAAAAAATGAACACATCATACTACAGCAATATATGTGCGCCCATGTTTACAGCATCACAATTTGTCAGAGCTAAGTCTTAGAAACAACAGAAGTGTCCATAAACCAGGGAATGGAAAAAAGATGTGGTATTTTTATAGAGTGGAGAACTACTCAGCTATGCAGAAAGGTAAAGCTGAAGTTTGTTTATTTATTTATTTATTTTTCCGGAACCAGGGATTGAACACAGGCCTTTGCATTTGCCAGGGAAGTGCTTATTCTACTGAGCCATCTCCCTGGCCCTAATGAATTCAAAGTTTTTATAGATAAATGGATGCAACTAGAGACCATGAGTAAAATAAACCAGGAGCTGGTGAGATTCTCAGTGGTCTAAAGCGCCTGCTTAGGCAAATGTGCAGGGACTGCAGGCCCCACCCCCGGGGTGGGCTGAACCAGCCACCAAAGAAAGAAAGAAAGAGAGAAAGAAAGAAACCAGATTCACATGTGTAAATACCGTGTTGTCCTTCTAAGTGTAAGAGACTAAAAGAGTAAATAAGACCAAAAGACACAGCAAATATAGTTAACGGGGAAGAAACTTCTTAAAAGGAAAGAACAACTGGGAAGGGAGAAAAGAGAAAAAAAAGGAAGGAAGCAAAAAGGTACATATATATCCATAAGATAGCTAAGCTAGTGGTACCCTTAATTTGGATTAGTTGTCTGAAAAGAAGAGCTAGTTTGGTCAGTTTTGTATGCCTGCATCTAGTATCCTGAGCATCTACTTTGGAGATAACAGAATGCAACATAATAGCCACTGTTAACTTCCTACCATCTTGTTCTGTAATTCTGTATCATTTTTATTGTTTCTTTTCTCTTTACAAGGAAGCTTAACCATCACTTAGGCCTCATTTAGCTACTAGTAATACTATTTCAGAATTTGCATGATTGTAAAACTCTGTTCTGAGTTTCCTGCCAGGCTGTTGGCACTTTTTTCCACATCTCACCATCCGCTTCCCTGAAGTGGAGGGCAGGGAGTGAGTGAAGCTTATCTGGGAGATACTGTAGGCGACTTTGGATTCTCTGTCAGCATTTAAAAAATAATAGAACTTCAATAGGGTTGATTTAAATCTCGCTTGTCAGCACTTAGCTTTGGTGACATGAATCACTCTTTCAAATGATAATTTGCACCTGTTACCTTTATCCACAGGTTGGGAAATATTTGCATCTTAAATAATTATACCTTTGTGACATGGGACTATGTATCCTCAACCCTGACAGGGTGAATGGGGCACTAGAAAATCAACACTATTTTTCTGAAATTTCAAAGTAGTTATTATTATTTTTTTTTGAAGAAATTTGCAATTCAGGTCACTGTTCCTGCAGTGATTGATGACGCTCTTCAGGAATCCTGTTCCGTATGGCAGAAAACATGGCACTGACATCCCTTCCTGGAAGACCCGCTCTGGCCCTTAGTGTGTTCTGCAGCATCGATTTGATATGACCACAGAAAGCATTTCTGTGTCTTAATAACATTTTGGATCTTCGCTTTGGCAGTAGCTGACGTCATCCTCAGAACCAAAGAGCAGGTGGCATGCAAATTACTTCGAAAGGAGCCTGACATGAGGCTGTAATTCCCCACATGGGGGTGCTGCCCTGTAATTAAGCTACAACTAAGTGACAAGTATTTGACATCAGATAATCATTTAATAGAGGTAAATGGGAGGCAGTTCATTATTTTAAAGTGTGTTTTCTTTAAAGTTCCTTGAGGACATGGAAGAACTTTCTGGGCATCCAAATGATCTCAAAATGTTTGTGTAATTATTTCTTGGCAGGTATAATAAAATGTTTACGATAGTGCTAAGTGTTTCCATGGCAGGCGTCATTAGATGTTCATAAGAAATATAAGTGGACTTTCACCTTTGATTTTTTTCACTGTTGGAAAACATGTTATCTAGATTTATTTGCTACTTTTGTGTTGGAAGTCAGACAAAAATTTAAGTACTAACGATATTAAAGTAGTATAAATATGCTTTGGTTTTATTGTTTTACTTAAAATAATACCTTAATCTGTATCTTGCAGCTATTAATCGTTTTCACTGAACATAAAGCCTAAGAACTCATCATTATTGAAATATATAGGAAAGAGGAGATTTAATGTCCAAAAGACAGACAAGCACATTTTGAAATACTTGCGTTGTAAACAAGGAACATCCTCCCCAGCATGGTGAATTAACTTTATTGTCCCCTTAATTCTGTCACTCACCTTTGCCCCAAAGCCTTGTTCTGTACATAGGCAGTGGAAACTCTTACTCATTTCTTGGAAGTGCAGTATTCTTCATCTTTATATTGGGAATGACAGTGTAACTGCTGTAGTCTGATGTGAAAGTCCTTCAGAGCCTTAAAGCCTTTTTCCATGGGCAATACTATTAGGTCCTAATAGAACCTTTGTGAAGCCAGGGTTAGCCCAAAGCCATTGTGTCCTTGGAAGTAGGCCTCAAGGGAGTGGCCGGAAGGCAGCTCCACTTTTTTTGTGGGCACAATGTATGTAATTTTTTGCTCTGTAATGACCTCTGCCCATAATATGGGCCCAAAATGATTGTACAGCATGTATTAGAGCCTCCAAAACAGACAGAATAAACCATTTCTCTCTGTAAATTGATTAAACCAAAAAGTTTGTGGTAGTTACACGAATCTTACACAGTAATTATTAGTATCTAATAAATAAGCAGTAATCACTTCCCAATACAAAGGTCATTTTGCTATGCTTCACAGCTTATCTTAGAAGTGACAAGTTTTTCTAAAAGGAGATTTTCCTGAACCCAGTACATGTATTCAAATTTCTATCACAGTTCTGTTTTGTATGTTACTGTGACCACACTGTAACGAGCATCAAGGGAAGGCAGCTATTCATAACTCTCTGCGTGTCCCGTGATGGTGATATTATAAATCCTTGAATGTTGGCCAAGTAACCAAGTGAAGAAAAGCTCTAAAAAGATATGACTTGTTGGGTTCACATCATCTTACACTGTATGTCACCTTTCTCACTTGTTGCTTCAGTTTAGAAGTGTGTTTGAGAGTGTACCACAGAGAACATTTAGCTCTCGTTTCTCTTACCCTCCCTTATTGTGGACTAGGATTTGCAGGATGCATTTCATTTTAATTGCTAGAGACCCAAATTCACTCTAGTATGATTCCATAGTAACAGAGGGAGGCATTGTTTGAAGCAGGCAGGTGTAGTGTGAGTGTTTCCTCCCTGATGATGTACAGGCTTTGCCAAGGTAAATGGCAATGCTCAGAATTCATGGAGGCAAGTAGATGGATTTGAGAAGCCCCAGCAGCAGATGGTCAGGGCCCAGGCCAACACTTCGGAGAGAGGACCTGACCTGCACCTCACGCAGAGCTGTAGTTGGAGAGAATAAATTACGTGATGTGGAACATAGGTGTTCTCAAAGGCTTAGCGAAGATACTTGATATGGGGAGAAAGTACAGAGGAAACTTTTTGGCTCATTATTTGTCTTAGTTAGCAATTTGAATGAAATCTATCAGTACCAAAGGAACTTGTAAATGCATGCTTTTTTCTGGTAAGGAATATGACTTTTGTATGCACAGTTTCTGATATTTTTGTTACAATTATCACAACATTATCCGTGATAATCGCAAAAATGATTAGCACTATTATAACTGAATGGTAAGTTCAGTTACTGGTAGCATTTCCCACTTAGTTAAAAGTATAAATATAAGGCAGGCTTATTTGGAGGGGAAATAAAAAATAATTACATAGAAAACATCAGATCTGATATATTATGTTTCATTGTAATCTGAAAAATTGGCATATAGTTTCAAAAACATAATTGTTTTATATTTTTCACATATATATACACACACATATGTATATATATACATATAAATATATGTATATATATATATATATGTAAATATATATATATATATATATATATATATATATATATATATATATATATGTAATCATACCTATCTGTCTGTTACTTGTTTAATTTACAAGAAATTTAAGTTGTGGACCAGTCCATGTTAAGGTGGGTGGCTGTGGAGATTTTTAGTCTTATAGGTTAATTTTGAAGAGCTAAATAAGTGTTTATTTCGTAGCTCTTATATTGATGAGTATAGAATTATTTTGTTCTTTGTTATAACAATTTACCCTTCTCCATATACTCTTATGCAGTGCTCTGTTTATTTGTGTTTTAAAATCTTAGCCCATTACCAATGTACTGTTAAAAAGAATGAGCTACTGAATTTCTCAAAGTTGAAGACTTCTTCCTTGAAATGTAGGTAACAGTAAATAAACATGTGCATGACTGACAAGGTTTAATTAGTTAACACATACAAGTGCTAAGATGAAATATATCAGACACACAGCTTCAAATACATGATTTCTCTTAGATGAGCACTCAAAATATTAAATGAAGAACAAATTAAGAAATAAATGATAGCAAATAGGCAGATAGATATTTTGTAAATGGAAGGGGACCCAGATCTGAGGGCACAGGAAAGGAAGAAAAGAAGGTCAAACAAAGAGATGTGTTATATACAAGTGCCCATGCTTGTATACAACAAGTGCTTCACAAGGAATGGAATGATTATACAGTATAAGTATTACCAAATAAAGTGTGAATTTGAGAAGACAAAGATCCAAGCCTGCCCCATAAGTTCAATACAAATACTAGCTATCATTAAGATCACTAAAAAGGAATGATGGCATCATTTTCATCAGGATCACTGACCCTACAGATCAGAAGTGAAATTTATAACCAGTGTTCAGAGCACAAAGTCACATATTTGATGTGACATTTTCCTTTAGTTTTTTAATTTATTATATTTCTACAAGAGTGTGAAGACACCTGGGTGTTCATTACGACTCCCTGTATCATCAGATATGAAAATTAGTGCTAGTAAGATCCTCTCTCTGCAAGAAGAGAAAGCATGTCATGATAGACAGGTAGACAGTACCGTAGTCTGTGGCACACGGTTAAGGGTTGTGACGTGTCCCTTCAACAATGCTGGCATATAACCGACAGTGACCTTGCTAATCGTTCATTATTCTTACCTCTGGAAGAGTATGAAGCAGTTTCTTAGCTCCACAAGTTGTACCTTTTCTAGAGGTGTGATTGAATGGCCAACTTTACTCTAATGTTTTATTGGCCTCTGTGTATGTAGGCATACTTTGTAAATGAAAATAAAATTCAGCCAATGTCCTCTGCAGATGAAGAGGGTTTGTTATATGGGAGAGTCTGGTGATTAGTTCTTCTCAGCTACATTGTTAAGTTTTAGTTATTCTGGTGGTCTGAACTGATAGGATTTGCTAACGTGGTGTTTTTCTCAAGTACCATCTGAACTCAGATGAAAATTGTGAGTTTAGGCATAAGCTGCCACTCAGAAATGAGGTCTGTAATTACATGACACTGCCTCCTCTATTAGGACAACAAATATCTGAAACTGAATCTTCACCCCTTTATTAATCAATTTTATTGAGATAATTTGTATAATTGACCTGCAGTGATATGCACAAACTTTTCAATATGTACATTAGTATATTTGAACCATTATGTATAGGTATATTAATATCACTCTAATCAATATTTTTGTCACCTCAGTGAATATTTACTTACTCTTAAATATTTCTGTCACCTTACTGAGTTTCTTTGTGTCTCTTTGAAGTCCTTTGTTCCATTCTTCTCCATTCTTTTTTTTTAAATTTATTAATTAATTTATTTATTTATTTTTCCATTTATTTTTATTTTATTGAAATACAAATGTCAATCAGACAGTTTCAAAACACCATAACCATACAGAGTCGATGAAATAATACATTGCAAACTGTTTTCATAACGTTTTGGTATTGTACAAGGTGCATACATGATATTATATTTACAGGTTTTTATGTAGCTGAATTATATCAAAGAT
>PVKA01049411.1:0-13256 GCA_004027165.1 Ctenomys sociabilis | reverse complement strand
AAAGAAAGAAAGAAAGAAAGAAAAGGTGAGCAAAAAGGTGCATACCCACTGACGGGTGAGTATCTGTTGGCCATGCTACTTAGAAATCATGGGCTACAGTATCAGTGATATCAGATTGATTTGAAAACTAGGAGAATAATGCGCTAATAGGACACGTGGTGTCCTTCACATTTCCCAGCGAGGGGAAAGGAAGAGAGGCAGGTAAATAGATGGTATATAGTAATTTAAGGCATGGTTTTACATCTCTGGCTGGCATATCACCATCTCCTAGCTCACTATATTTTAGAATACTGCAGTATCTCTTTGAACTATGCAGCAGTACAAAAAACATTTTCTGCAAGTCTGAAGACACCCACTTTTGGTCATTTTTCAATGAGAGAAAGGATATGTTTTGTTCCTTAAATTTGTCTGACCTGGGAGGTATGGCATTTTTATTTTTTATTTTATTTTATTTTTCATGTATGTATTTGGTACAGGGTCTCATTAAGCAGCTTGGACTCCTAGTGACGGTCCTATTTTCAGCCTCCTCTGCACTGGGATTACAGGTGTGTGCCACCATGCCTGGACTCAGTCGCTGGCTCAGTGCACCCTGGGGGCATGGCCAGAATGACATGGGGTACTGGAGATTGAGGCCCAGTCCCTGTGTTTTCCAAAGCAGGTGCTTAGTTTGCTGAGCTCTTTCTCTCACCTTGGGTATGGCATTTTTCATAGCCACATGCCATTTTTACATATTAACATTGTTTCTTGTAACCCACCAACTCTAGGAAGGAAAAAGACTGTGGTCACCTTTGGAAGAGGAAACACACCCAGAGGTCAGATGACTGCTCCTCTTACGTGTCAGGCACAGGCCACTCTTCCCACATCTAGGCCAGAGCTCCTTCTCTAGGGTGGGGCCTTGCAGATTGGATGTGAACCCAACCTTCGACTCTGGAAATGCTTCAGTATTGACTGAGACCAATGGAGGAGGGGTCTGGGAAAGTGGGACACGGGGCCTCCAATTCCCTGACCTCTTCCTTCCTCCTGGAAGAGCCTGCCCTTGTGTTCTGTATAAAGATAGCTTGTATGATATATTTTATACATAAAGAATTTTCAAGGGTTGGCCAGATAGCTCAGTGGACTAAAGTAGCTGCTTACATAGAGCACAGTGGCTGGAGTTTGATTCCCATCAGGCCATGCTGGCCTTATACCTGGGGTGCACTGAGCCAGCAATTGAGACTGGGCATGGTGGTGTGCACCTGTAATCCCAGTACTTGGGAGGCTGAAAATAGGAGGGTCATTATGAGTCTGATCTATGTAGTGAGACCCTGTGGACCCTGTATACCATGTACTAAATGCATAAAAGAAAATTTTCAGTCTAAACAGTCACGGTTATATCAAAATGGTGTGCTCTATCAATGCACATTACAGAAATAAGACTGAGATAAGAAGTGGAAAGTACCAAAGACATGTAACAATTTCAAGCAGAGACAACCTGTAAGTTTTTTCCCACTTTCAGAAAAAATGGCCTTGGTTTTGTTGTTGTTATTTGCTTTTTGTGTTTTTGTTTTGCTATAGCAGTGAGAACTCCCAAATCATCACGAAATAGCAAGAATTCCCTCACTTCAGGCAGTCTTCTAAAGTATAACTGAAGACTTTGGATTTTTTTTTTTGAGACAGTTTAACTATGTAGCTCAGGCTGGCCTTGAACTCATAGTGCATTTTCTGCCTCAGCCTCCCAAGTGCACACCATGCTTGACTACTGAAGACTTTCAGTAACTATGAAGTCATTTAATATAACAGAGTACTCTTTAAAATATCTGCAGACTTTCTTCTCTTTTTTTTTTTTGTGGAACTGGGGATGGAACTCAGGGCCTTGAGCTTGCCAGGGAACTGCTTATTCCACCGAGGTATCCCCCAGCCCCCATTTTTTTTTTTTTTTTTTTTTGGTCTGCAGACTTTTTTTCCCATAATTTTATTGAGAAACAAATAGCAATGAGACAGTTTCAAATAAAATTAGTAGGACAGTTTCAACAATTAATACATTGCATATTGCTTTCTTAGTTGTCAGTTGTTGTACAAGATGCAGACATGATATTCTATTTACAAACCCTATTAGAACAGATCCCTCTATTCATTGAATTAAGATAATGTAGTTATATATCTATCTTAACTGGTTTGAATATACAGATACAAAATGGTCACTCATTTGTATCCCCTTTTTTGTTTAGTTTTGTCAATAAATATTATAGATGTGTGAATTCAGCAAAATATTCCCAAATAGTCCATTAGTCCATAATGGTATTGGGTTTTCCATATATCTGGCAGTGTCAGAAGTTGTTGACTTATGTCCTTTATAGCTCAGCATAATAATATGATTTTACTTCTTATACTTTGATTTAATACTTTTCTGCTGGATGGTTAAGACCAAAATAAAGCAAGACCTATGTAACAAGAATTACAGCTTTTGTATCTGATTAAGGTCAGTCAAATCCCCTCAGGATTTATCCTGTACTGCAGTTTGTAGATCCTTTGTCTGTTTCAGCCATGTGGATGAGTCTGGTCTGCAGACTTTTAATATGATAGTTTGTACTGAATGAATATAAAATGTAAGCATTTCTCAAATTAATTTGACCATGGCCTTTTTTGACACTACAAGTGAATATATCCTAGAATAAGTTTTTTGTTTAATTTATTTGATACATCGTCTCACTATGCAATTCATACTCATTAGTAATTCTCCTGTCTCAGCCTCCTCAGTGCTGGGATTATAGGCACACAGAACTATGCCTGGAGTTCCTGGGCCAGCATAACATGTGGTAACAGGGGTGGAACTCCAGTCCTTGTGTTTGCCAGGCAGATACTTAGATTGTCAAACTGTCTCCTCAGATGCCCAAAACTACTTTTCTAAGAAAAAATATTGTTTCCCAGGAAAAACAAGATTCTAGTCATTCTCAAAATGTGGCCCTGGACCATCATTTATGTGGGAATTTGTTCAAATGCAAATTCAGGACCCTCTTCCAGACCTATTAAATCAGAAACTCTGAATGCAGTGCTCAAGCTCTGTAGGTTCCTGAGCCTCACAGGAAAACCCAAGAAGCACGAACACAGCCATTCCATTTTCCATACAGACGCTCCTAAATGGTTAACTGGGCTCACCCTTGTTCTTCTAAATGTCATTCTCCCCTTAGCAGATGATTATAAACTATCAGATCCGAACTTAGCCTAAAACCCTGCAACAGTTTCCATAGCAACTAGGAGACCCCAAATGCCTTATCATAAAGGACAAGGCTCCACCTTACCTGACCCTGTCCCTGCCCTCCTCTCTGTTATTATCTTGTGCTGGTGTCCCCATGTCTACCGCCTTCTGACCATATTCTGAGAACACTGTTCCAAGGCCCTTGTGCAACCCGTGGTATCGGTCTATTGACATCTTCCCTCTAGCCTACAAGGGTTGCTTCCCATAATTCAGGTCTCTGTTCCAGCATCAACTCCTCAGTCATAGTACCCTGGAACTCCTCACTAGAACCTAACTTTATTGTCTTTGTGGCGTCATCACTGCTTGAAATGAAGTGGTCTGTTCATACGCTCCGTGAATGTTTGTGTTAAAAGATGTTGCCCAGCTGAACAGAGCCTGTTTATGGAGCTCAGTTACTAGCTCAGCATTTCCACATATAGTTTGTGGGGAAGCCAAAGCCGCTCTGTGTCCTTCTGTCTCCTTCACAATGAGCTCCGAGCTGCATGTAGTTTTCAGCTTCCCAAGATGAGCTAGCGTTAGCATGTCTTATTTAGCTATAACTCAGCAGGCCAATGCCCATTCTGAAAGGGCAATGTTCATTTCCTTAATGGCATTAAGAAAAATGTCAGTGATTAAATTACATTTGAAGGGGCTGGGGAAATGGCTCAGTGGAATAAGTGCTTCCCTGGGACATGGCTCAGTGGAATAAGCACTTCCCTGGCAAGCACAAGGGCCTGAGTTCAAGCCCAGGTTCCACAAAAAAAAAAAAAAAAAATTACATTTGGAAGAAAGCTAATAATGATAAATAATAATAATAATAATACAATAAAAAGCAATCTCAATATTTTCATCAAGTTGAAAGACTATTTTTATTTTATTTTAAAAATATAACCCAAAGGAATTATTTAAAAAAATTAAATCACCACAACTAAAAGCATTGCTCCTTATTATCAATTCTCTCAGAGCTTCCTCCCAGTAACAGGGACTTGTAATAAGACTGACCTAGTTTCCAGTGTATCTACCAGCACCTGCCATTTGTGGTGTTCGTCAACCTATGTAAGCCCTCAAGATCATCCATAAAACTTGTATCACGACAAATGACAGCAGAGAATCAGTTGGGATGATGTTTGTGAAAGTAATTCATAAGAGCTGTAACTTATTGAGTACTAATTCACAGTAAGTATTCTTCCAAGCCCTTTAAGTATGTTGTCTATCCATGATGGCTAATGATAAATGGTGTTATTTGCATTTCACAGTTAGTGAGACTCAGAGTTAGAAAACTGTAAGCGTCAGAACTGGATTCTCAGATTTAGTTCATCTGATGCAAAGGTTCTTGCCTTTAACATCACCTTGAAGCTCCTAAAATGTCACAAATGGGTCAAACTCAAAGAGGAATATAAATTCATGTTCTAATAAGACCCTAAGTATTTCAGTTCTCTGTACCACCACAGGAACTGAGCACGGCCTGCTCGCTGTTTCATTGACCATTTCTTCAGTTGTGTATCTTAATGGAAAATATTCCAGACTAAGGAAAAATAATTAAAATTATTACATTGTGAAGAAGAACTCACACAACTTCCTACATAGTGTCTCACAACTTGCTGTTACTCTTTTAGGAAATGTCACTTGTATACTGCATCCCTAGCTGACTAACTGACCATATAATATGGTACAGTAGAGAAGGCATGGCCTCTCTCTGAGATCAGAACAGTCCAGGGTATAAGACTCATCTCTGCCACTGACAGTGCAAGCAGGCTTATGTTTGGTGCATGCTGTGGGTACGCTTCCTCCTCCACAGAGCAGCGAAGAGAACCTCCTGCTTAGTGCCCTGTGCTGCCCACTGCCTGGCACGTTATGAGCAATAAATAGACATTAGCACCCTTCTGGCCCTCTCTCAGTTCCATGCTTTGGGTATCTGCTGCAGTTTTATGCTTCTGGAAACACGGGCTTACATTCTGATTTAAATAAAGTTTCTAGTTACAACTTTGGAGGGATGAGACTCACACATTCACATGAATGTTCACATTCACATTCCAGGTGGTCGTGTGGGGAACTGACAAGCTCATGTCAGCAATGTTCCATGGCTGGCGGAACTCTGAGCACTTAGCTTTTGGAATTAGGCTTACACTTGCTTCATCAGTCAATTGAGAAAAGCCCCTTGGTTGACCCTGTAGACACTGTAGTAAATACATTTTTAAAAAGCATAAATACTTGAAGGAAATATGTTAAAAAAACATAACAGTTATCCCAAAAGATGAATCTTAACACTGATTCAGCACCAGGGAAATCATGGATATTTAGGTATAGTTCCTAATGGTGACCATTTTCAAAAGTCCTTTATTTGAGATCATATATTCAAATCAAATTTTTTAGTGTACACTCCATTTATTTTGTTTTTTAACAAAATAATTCTTTTTAGAATATTGAACAGTAGTATGAAAGAAAAATTAGAAATGATAGTTTCACTAAACAAAATAAAATGAATTTGAGAGTAATTTTTGTATTGCTTAGTGTTGTCTTCAAATTAGTTGCTCAGATTACTAAATATATGCATGAAAAATTGGAGAGAAAAGAAAAGAAAATTGTAGGAAAAAGTTGGAAAGAAAAAAAAAGTTCTACAAAATTAAGAAGAAAAAGAAAACAAACAAACAAAACATAACTAAGCATTAACTGATCCTTTCCACATACCAGCAGAAATCCACAGCCAGATATTTTATTTTAAACATTTGCATAAATATGAAACTTAGTTGCACAGAAGTATTGCAGTCAGCTCAACACAATGTCCTAGGAGCTCCCGGTAAGCCAGTGCTATTTCAGAAGCAACCCTTTAGACTGTTACCAGAGAACTTCAGACTGCAGACTCCACCAGCAACAGAATTTCAGTGTGTGCACCTCACATTTATGTCAGGTATTACCCTATGCATTCTACACATGCATTTGAACCGTAATCATTTGCAGCACTATGTTTGTGTGTGTCCCCAAAGGCCTGTGTGTGAAGCACTAACAGCCTGGCCACCAGCCTGTAGCACTACTGTGAGGATAGAACCTGCAAGAGGAGAGGCAGTTGGGATGCAGCCGTACAGTGGACAACGTTCAGATTTCAGCCCTCTCATCTTCCCTGTCGATTTCCCAGCTACCATGAGGGGAGCAGCTTACTCCCCTACACAGTGTGTTGCTTCCTCATAGGCCCAAAGGCAAAGGGTCAAGCAACATGGACCTGAAGCTCTGAATTGTGACTTCAGATGAACCGTCCCTGTCCTTGGAAGTTAGTTATCTCAGGCATTTTGTCAGAGTGATGGAAAGCTAACTTGAAATTATGCTACAGATGAAAGCTCATGTCCTCTCCAAATTTCTATACTGAACTTCTAACTTCCACTATGATAGTACGGGGAGGTAGGGCCTTAGGGAGCCGGGGGGGCACACATGTATAGAGTTAGCAGCCTTAGAGAAGGGTGTAAGAATTATTGACTTGCGCTTTGCTCTCTCACGTGCAAAACTGCAGCAAGAAGATGGCTATCTGCAAACCAGGAAGCAACTCATCACCAGAACTGCATCTGTTAACACCTTGATCTCTTCCTTCCCAGCCTTGACTGCAAGACATAATTACTAGCTGTTAAAGTCATTCAGCCTGTTGTATTACTTGTGATAATAGTCATCCCAGACTAAGACTGTGTTTGTGTAATGAAATAGACCCTACAAATTAATAAACATGAGGTAAACTATGTGTGTTCTCATTTTAATATTTTTTGTCCTCATATCTAGATGATCTTCTATGTGTGGTGCATGAGCATAGATAAGACTTTATAGATGTTTATTTTAGATGATGAATATGATAAATCTAAGACTCTTTCTAAAACTATCCTTAAACAAAATCATTTATATTTCATATTTATTTTATAACACATATTGCCCATGCCAAAAAATATCCACGCAGGGTCACCAAAGGGCAATGTAGGAATACACACTTGGAGCAAGTTCATCATCACTTGTTTAGAAGACAATGTTTAACATGGTTGCTAAAAACTACACATTGAGGGGCTGGGGAGATGGCTCAGTAGAATAAGTGCTTTCCTGGCAAGTGCAAGGGCCCAAGTTCAATTTCCAGTTCTACAAAAAAAAAAAAAACAACCACAAAACAAAACAAAAAAACTACACATTGAGCTGACATGGGGTGCTATTAAGTAACACGTCACCAGGAAGGCAATGAGACACTTGTGTAAGTGTGACAGGTAAAGCAACTGAAGTCAGATACCACGATGACAGTGATGCATGACAAGCCTACATGTTCTCAGCTGAATGGTTAGGTAAAGACCCCGCTCTTTTCGGACGGCATTATATAGTGCGCCAAGTTACTTCAAATAATCCCTATAAGATCTCCTGGTAGAGAATACTTTTAGATTTTATGATATTTTCAAATCTTTTTTCAATTAATATAGCTTTTTCTAAAATAATAGCATAAGGGTAAGAAAGTTGGTTTGGATGTAGAAAACAGAGTCAGTACAAAGTCTGGTAAGGAATCCGATCTCTACTTAGCTCTGTAAAATCTTCAGTAACCATTACAGAAAAGCAAACTACCAGAAATAGCTAATTAAGAAGAGATTTGACTGCAACAAAAGTTGTGAAAAGTACTGTTAAGTGGACCTTGATTTGTGAGCAAGATACAGGCTGACAGGATTTCAGCCCCGTGGTTTCCTACCTTGCCGTATTTCTGTGCATAAGATCCAGTGAGGAGTGAATGAAAAACAATGATGGTCTCATCCAAATCCCAGACAAACACACGCTAAAAAAAGAAAATCAAAAACTGTCAAGTTTAAGGAAACAGAAAACATCTTCCTGCACTGCTGAGCAGGATGTTGATGTCATTCCATATGTGCTATTTCATGATGTTTACTTTTAATTTACCAAATTCAACCATGATAAATCCTGAAGAAAATAAATAATACAAATGATCATAAATTTCCGAATTGGAGCTACCTGAGAGACTGAGACTGTGCCAGGCCAGCCTGGGCAATAGAGAGAGAAACTCACAAAAAGGGCTAAGGAAATTCGTAGCTCAGTGCACAGGCTTTGGGTTCTCAGTGCCACAAGTAGGTAAGGAGACGGAAAGATCAATTGATTTACAAATAGGGAAAATGTAAAAGATCCTCACTGGAGTGAATTTGCACAATTACTTGTAGTTATTACCAAAATGTAAGATACACTGAGCCTTTATGATAAATGTGTGCTTAACTTCTATATAGACTTTCATAGTACATGGGGCTGTGACACTTTTCAATTTGTACAAATTCAATTTTAAAAATGTTTAAAAGCATCACTGAGGTCTCCCTGAGCCCAAATTGTCAGCACAGGTTCTTGGGTCCACTGAGGCATGTGGATATGTTGTTTGGGAAGATTGTACATTACTCACCAATTTTTTTTTATATTAGATTTTGCCAAACTTCACAGCTTGACTGCAACACAGAACCTGAAGTTCTAGCCACACTTGCTGATGCTCCTGAGAGGCAGTGACAGTAAGGTCCCCGGTGTCACTGAATCTCTGAGCCCTCTCTGCCCCTACTCTGCAAGGCTCCCAGACTGGTCACTCATTAACTCACCAGTCACTGTCCTTGAGGAACAGGAAACTCATGAAGAGGAATAATGTCTATTAATTTGTACTAAATCTGAAATTTTAATTATTTTTCATCTATTGAAATATGAACTTAAGAGCAGTTTCTCCTAGAGTGTTTTATTCCAGTTTTTTAGTTCTTATTAGTACTGACAGTACATAAGGATCACATTCCTTCTGGGGAGCTGGTACAGGGACATAATAGCCCTCAACTCATTTTTTCCCCTTCCCTGTCTTCCCTCTCTCTCCTTCCATCTGAGAAAGATCCACCCCCTTAGTTCCTGCTATCGGTCTTTTATTCTGCTCTTTATTTGTATTTTGGGTTTGTGTTGGATTTATTTCACTTAGCACCTGAATATTTCATAATAAAAACCAATTTGCTTGGTGTAAATATATCTCAAGAGTGATCACAAGTGGAAAAATGACACACATTAAAATTTTCACAAAATGTAACAACTTAACACATGTCAAATAAATGACACTCTCCTTCTGTCAGAACATGACTTTTCTGTACAGATTATTTTATCTTACCAAACATATTGACATACATGTATCTCTCCTAGTGTTTCTTAGAAAATTATTTTTATAAATAATTATCTTTATTTTTAGAGGTCCTTTGTATGATAATTTAAATCAAGTATAAAATTATTTAGGCCTACAACTTGTAAAGTACTATCCCTTTTTTTTGAGCTGTTGCTATTTTTACATTTGTCATGACAATAGATAAAATCTGAGTTGTAAAATACCTATGCTAAGGCAAGCCCACTTGATTCATGATGCATTGTTTTAATTTTCAAAACTTTGTAATTTAATGGGAGTATAAAGTATGGTGTGTGCAATTCAATAAACCAAGGCAGCACATCGTGCCCTTTAACAACAAATGGGCGTACCTCCAGGTCGCTGTCAGGAGGTGGAGAGGGGTTATTTTTCCGGCCTCTTCCCCGGGACTTCGATCCAGAATTCCTACATGTCCGGTCATCAAGATCTTTGATGGGTGTAGAGGGGCTCTGCACTGTGTCAAATTCTCCTACAAATAATAAGACATGTCAAGAAGAGCACTTTGTCTTTAGATCAGATGTCAGCACCCAGTTTTAATCTTTTAAGCAAATTTCTATGCACTATGGACTTCTTCATGAAAAAAAATAAAACATTTATAGTCTGAGTCATACAAAATTGTAATTTCGTCAAAAAAAGTAGGTCACACATATCCCTCTTAGTTTTAGTACAAGATGTATTAAACTTGGCTGTCTTTTATATACCATGTGGTTTCAACTTCCTGTGTATACCCTCATTTGCATATTGATGTGCGTTTAGATTTATCCTCATGTCTTTCATTGTTGTAGCTTAGAGGATGTGCTGTCCTCCGGATCAGTCTACTGAGTGGAGTTTTTAGTCCCACCTCTAAGGAAACTGTGCCCCATCAGGCAACGTCTCTCTCATCATTCCTCCACCTCTTCCTTTCTAGTGGCATGGACAAGCTTAAAAAACTTTCCTCCTGACTTCACATTTTCATCTAGATACACTCCAAGAAATACCCTGCCTGCTATCTTAAAAGACTGGCGCATACCAGTACTGTCCATTGGCGATAAATGTGATCTGTAATACACAGGTTTAAGTCATGTAGCAGCCACATTTTAAAAAGAAAAAAACAAGCTTATAAGATAATTAGCATATGTTCATTAACTCAATATATACAAAATATCTCATTAGCGTGTATCCAATATAAACATTAGCAATGACATGTTTCATGTTCTTTTATTTATTTGCTATAACATCTCACCACAGGATACTGGGGATCAAAACCAGGTCCTTGCAGTTGCCAGGCAGGAGTTTAGACCAGTGCACTACCTCCCCAGCCCACACATGCTCGTCTTGACACTCTTCGGAAACTTGTGCACACACAGAGGCACTCAACCTCCACGAGGCACGTTATCAGTGCTCAACAGCCACAGGCGACAGTGGTTATAATTTTTGGGGAGCACAACTACCTCCACTTCCTGGCATCCAATTTATCATCACATAGCTTCAGTTTTCCACAGCTGTAATAAAAATCCTCATGCACAGGGTCCTCAAACACCACTGAATTGAAAAACACAAGATATAGACTTGGTCCTCATCAAGCTCTATCTCTGTGCCGGTTTGATCCTCCTGAGTCGCACCCCCTAGGAGCTACTCTTTTGTAGTTGATACCCTGCACTCTCCCTGCATCTAGAATTGCAGCAGTTCTTCTGTGTCTGGGAGACGTGGATTCCCATCCTTCTGTTCTCCATTTTACAAACTGAAGTTGAAGAGTTCTATCCTTTGATCACTTTTTCCAGTGCACAAAATCTGAGTGTATAACTATTTCGAGGTCCATGACCCTGGCTAGGAGGACCCGGACATTAGTCCCTACCTCTATGCAGACCACATCTAAGCCTTCAGATTTCTCAACTACTTGGATTCCATTTGTACAATGAATATCTCAGATTCTGAGCAAGTACAGAATCCTGAGCGGTGGCTGACCTGTGTGAGGTGCTGTTAAGATAAACAGAGGCCACAGTGAAGTGTAGCAGGACAAGTAGAAGAGCCAGACTCACTGCATGACTTCAAGGGTTTCCCCCAATTTCCTCTCTGCAGGGGGAACAGCAGCTACCATTTTGGATTACTGAGGGTAAACCAGGTTTATACATAATTTGATTTAAATCGTATGTATGCAATAAAAATTTCTAGGAGAGTCAGATACCAAACTACCCTAAATTTAAATTGCACATACTTTAAGCATTAAGATGTTATGACTATCCTGCTGTACTATCAAATTACAGTAAAATAATTCTCAGGGTAGCCAAGCAGAATTAGGCTATATAAATAAATCGGAATGAGCTAGATACACTTAGGCATTACATTGTCTGAAATGTAGTAATTTTTACAGAGATGAAATCTTACCATTCCTTTTGATTACATTTTGTTTGCAAAATGTTAAATGTCAGAACAGGATCAAAACAAAAACAGGTCTGTGCCCCAAGTGCTGTTTGCTCATAAAATACAGCTAGCACAGCATGCGTGTCTTTCATATCTACACAAGAGTAGATAACATAATGATAAAGCTTTTTAGTTGAATTTGGCCCTATCGTACAATAAAGTACGATTCAGCTTACTTGTATTGTCATTAAGCGAGGAGTTTGATATCTGATCACACAGTAACTTCAGAAGAAAAACACACAATTATTTTTCCATTTTAAATTATTTCTGAAACCAAATTTACCTAAGTTTGCAACATCTTGCAGATTGATGGTTCTCACATAAAATGATGATTTAAATTAACTCCCACTGCTATAGCAAGTTTCTAAAAGTATTTTGGGTTACATTCCATTAGAACTTATTTTTCTTTTCATCATAAATCAATTTCCAGGTGTTGTATGTCATAAGACAGCTTTGTTCTTGTATCAGCAAAAAGCTGGAAGAACAGAACCTTGCAATATCCCAGTTACTGTGATGAGCTGAGCGTGTCTGGTTGTGTGAACAACTGGGATATTTCGATGTGGGATCCAGCAATTGTCACTCCCATGGATGAATGCATGCACATATATATATATATATATGTATATATCATATGCCAAGTGTCATATAATCCCAACTGAGCCAGAGGTTCTCTCTCTCTCTTGCTGTGGGATTGCGGGTAATCATTTCACAGCTGCAAGAGGGTCTGGAGGGGATCGTGCCTACAGCACAAAAGAAGAAAATGGAAGTGGAGGGCCGGTGAGACACCTCAATGGGCTCAGCACCTGCTGTGGCAAGCACAGGTTACCAGCCTTTGATCCCTGGTCCCACATGCCACTCCAGCACTGCCCCCTGAGCACACTGAGACAGCAACTGAGTTGGGCACGGTGGTGCATACCTGCAGTCCCAGTTCTGGGTAGGCTGAAAACAGCAGGATCACTACAAGTCCAAGTTGCATAATGAGACCCTGTACCACATATATAAAATGAAAAAAGGAAAGAAAACATAAAAAAGGCCGAGAAATTCTTCATTTCAAGTGAGATGAGGGGGATGTGAAAAGCAACAAAATTTCATAGAAAAGCATCAGGCTGGTAAAGCTAGAGTGGTGCAAACAAAGCAGATTCATTGGATAGATTCCTTGGTAAAGTTGCACAGAAAGAGAAAGATCCCACCAAGCCAACAGGGGGCAGCGCGTCTGGAGGCGGTGGTGGAAGGCCCCTGCAGGATGACCTTGCTCCTTCTTATCTCTCACACACCAGCCATGCAGCTTTCCAAAGGCTGGTGAAGAGTAACTTGTTTAGTTTTCTTTATAGTTAGTACTTTCTTTATTATTTTGGAATATATTACAGTATTGTGATCACCTTTATATGAATATGTTTGGGTTGTGAAATGAATCTGAGTTTCCATTATTCCTTATGAGAAAATTCACTTCGATATGTAAATGTTTTGTTCAGAAGAATG
>PVKA01049410.1:0-13256 GCA_004027165.1 Ctenomys sociabilis | reverse complement strand
AAACGTATTGCTTCTTCACATTTTCAATTTTTGTATTACAATTTATGTTGTTTTATACTTATGGTCTTCAATGACTTACTACAGTCACCATTATTTTAATAATTTTCTAATTTAATCACATATTAAAATATGTTCTTATAGACCACCATTAAAATTAAGTATTCAAAATTTCACGTACTTAATTTTACCAGTGGGCTTTATGCTTTCAAATATTATTTTCTCACACTCATGACTGTTATTTTCTTTCAATTTGAAGAATTCTTTTTGGCATTTTTTTTCAGAATAATTCTCATTGTGATGGACTGCCTCAACTGTTACCTATTTTAAAGTCAGTACTCTCCTTTATTCGTGAAAAGTACAAGGCTCTTTTTTTTTTTTTTTTTTTTTACAGCTATTTAACTCCAGTGTCTGAAACGTGTCTTACTGTCTCCAGGACTCAAAGTCTTCTTCTGAGAAATCTGGCCCTAGATTTATGACAGTTCCATCGTGCATTACCTCCTCTTTTATTTTTCTGTATTTATTTGTTCAAATTCACCTGTTTTACTTTCTTTTGTTTATGACTTTTGTGTGTCTCTCAGGATTGCTTCAACTTCCTATGTCTTCCTGCATCAGTTCCTCCAGAGGTCCGGACTATCGGCCCTTAACACAACTACTGGAGTTGTTGCTCCTTTTATGATTAACTCATTTCCATTGCTCTTTGAAAGCCATGGTGTATAACTTATATTGATTCCAATTAGAGAATTTTTATTGTACTGTACCGAGATATTTATATCTTTCTTCAGTTTTGCAGCAGCTTCTTCTATCTTTTGTGTGTGTGCATGTGTACAGGATCTCACTACATAGCTTGGACTCGTAGTGATCCTCCTGTTTCCAGCCTCCCTGGCACTGGGATTACAGGAGTGCTGCAGCACGCCTAGACTCAGTGGCCAGCTCAGTGCACCTGGGATGGGATGTGGTGGCATGTGGTGCCAGGGGTTGAACCCTGCCTCTGCCCTTGCCTAAACAGATGTTTAGTCTGCTGAGCTATGTCACCCGCCCCACTGCTATCATTTTTTCAAAGAAGCTTTCCACCTTCTCATCTTCTACTTCCTCAATGAGATTAACATTTGTTCATTTAGTGGGATTCCAAAAAGTATTGTAAGTTTTTTTTTCATTCTTCGCTTTCCCCCCCCACCTGTATGTTTTTAGGTTATCTGTCTCTGACTTAAGAGATCCCTTCTCCTGCTTGATCAATTTTGCTATTGATTCTCTTTACTGCACTTTGCATTTCATTTATATTGTTTAGGTCCAGAAGTCTGTTAGATTGTTTTTAAATTCCCTGTTAAATTTACCTGGTATATTTTTGAGTTGTTTTTTTGCATTTTCTATAAATTATTAGCCTGGATAACATAGCAAGATCTTGTGTGAAATTGGAAATGGAAAATGTGATGCTTTCAATCCCTCATACCACAAAAAAAAAAAAGAAAAAAAGAAAAGAAAATGAAAAGTGTTGAGGGTACAGCTCTACAGAAATACAATTCTAGAACCACTGAAAACACCAACCAATCAACCAACAAAAATCATACTGTTTAGCAAATTATAAAGAGAAATTTAGGACTTTTGGAAAAATCTTATAAAATATATGTTAGAATTTTTTTCCAACAAAGGAAAGCTGAAAGCAAATTTTCGTTATCTTCTGACTTGGATTTTGAGATATTGAATATATTCAAGAATATGTTTACATGACCATGGGTTATGTTCGCAAAAGGAGAACTGTAGTTGCTCTATAATAGGAGACACAGAAGGCTATAAGTATGAAATGAGGCATGCTTAACCCAAAGCACAGCATGAATTCATCTTCTCAGGCCCATAAGCACCCTTTGGAACTGACATATGCAGTCGTAGCTAAGAAAGAAGATGGAGCAAAGGATTTTTTTTTTACATCAAAGAAGTACAAGAACATTACCTATAAATCCAAGTTTCCTCACTTTGAAACTGAAATGGAACTGTACCTTCAATACATTAATTTAATGAGGATTAAGTGTTTGCAGAGGACTTTCCTAGCATTTGTTACAGCACCTTGCCCGGTAAATCTCAGCATTTTCATCATTCAGAACCTGCTGCATTTTATGCTATGCAAAATCACATTCTAAACTGTAATGATTCAAAATAGAAAGTTATGTTTTTTGCTTTGTTCTTTTGTTTGTCCATTGGGTTACTAGAAACCTGTTATTGTAGTCACTCAGGAACGAAGGCTGATAAAGGAGCCACCAACAAGGCGATGAGGCTTGCGAAGAAAAGCAAAAATAACAGAAAGCAGAAAACAGTTTCAGAGAACAAAAATAAAACTTTATTTGTTTATTTAAGCCTTTTAAAATAGGTATCATCTTGCCTCCTGTTGTCTTCTTCATATTTCTGTTCAAAAGACCCAGAGTCTCAATATGCTCAAGGTCAGGAAAGGCTTTATATTCCTATAGTATTGAAAATAATTATAACTGAAATCGACCATGAGAAAAAATAAGAATAAATTATATATTATGCTGATAGGACTTTGTGTTGGTTTGTGAGCGCTACAGGGGTCAGATTGATAAAAGGTCAGACAAAAAAGAAAGAGGTTGCATGGGGAAGAACAGAAGGACTGAGATAGAAAGAGTGCACAGCTGGATCCTTCCTCTGCTATTCAAGGAAGACACTAGCGAGCCCCAAGGCTTCTGCTAGCATCTTGTTTTTCGCAGCCCTTCCTGCTGTGCTAATGAGGTGAAAAGTGACCAGCCTGCTCATTTTCTGGCTCTTTACTTAGTAATAGTGAGACGTGCTGGAAAGCCGACTGCATGCGCTGTGTCAGAGATTGGATGACACCATCCCTAACAGATGCTCTTACGGTCTTTGAAACAGTAAATCCAAAGTCTCAAAACTGCATGTTTTTCAGCTAAAATGCTGAAGGAGTAACAACACCCCTGCTAATTTCACATACTTTCACGTATGGTTCCTTCATTGAAGTATACCAAATAACTCAATTTGTCCTTTAAAAATAATTATGAGCTAAGAAATCCCAAATGTTCCGTTTCGCTTCACACATTGATCTCTCTATGTTAAGAAAATGGTTATTATTTCGAAGACATTCATACATGTTTTTTAAAGGATAAGCTTGCAGTCTCCTGTCTTCCATTATGGAACAACTACGAGCCCTAGATTTGTGCAAAACCAGCCTATAGCTATGTAAGCAGGATGCAGATCAGTGAGTAATAGTTGTGAATATATTCAGTGTCCGGGAACCTTTTTCAACTACTTCTAGTAACCCAAGATACTTTTCATATGTTTATTGCCAGATGAAGGGTATCTCTTTTGCTATGGCCTTGGGGTTTGTGCATGTGCATATCTGTTCACATGAAAAGGGGGGAAAGGGAGAAGAGTTTCCTGAAAGTGAGAACAGCATGCTTTCTGACAAACTGTACTTTAAAAAGAATGTGATGAAATAGCTAAGGTTAACATACTACAAGCAGAAGTTTGCATAATCACACAGCAGAATGAGAAGAAGGCCAGAATGAGCTTCCTCTCTGTTCACTAGTTCTATAGTGAAAGAAGAAACAGGTTTCTCTGTTGAAAGCCACTGGCTTGGAAAAACTCCGGGGAAAAATATATGGAAAACCTGGATCATTGAGTCTTCTTTAAACAAAAAGAAGATTTTCTTTACTGAAAGAAGAGTAGTAACAGAGAAATACAGAAAAGATCAGTTGGAGTAGTAGAAATTCCTAAACATGAACAAACAGCTGAGGCTGAGAAAATAATTTTCATTTTACAAGAGGAGGATCCAAGTGGCATTCTAGTGTCTAAATGAGAACAAAATTCAGAAGGAAGTACAAATTTAAATTCAGAGAGCAAGAGATCTGGTCTCTGGATATAAAGGAAAGTAGACCTTTAGGTTGTTTTTGAAATGGATTCGAGATTTAAGCTAAAAACAAAAGCTGATAGAGAAAAGAAAGAGTGAGAAACTTCTAAGGAGACAGAATTGCTTGGTTGTCAAACAGGAAGATTCTAGTTGCTTTGATTTGTGTACCCAAACCTTCCACCTAAATAACCGTAAACCTCACAAGGGCCACTGCTGTTATGATTTGGAGCCAGGAGGAAGCTGAACCCAGAGATTGAATAGGCCAGTTTTACCGCTGGAGAACCACCCATTCCTGGACTACAAGGAAACGAGCTTGGCCTGATGAGCAGCCCATTCTTTAGCTTGCTGTCTCCCAAGTAAGGTAAGAATGATCCGTTCTTGTCTGTTTTATTTCATTTAGATATGCCCTTTCTAGGAAAATCAAGCAATTAAGACCTAGAGGACATTCCTGTACCTGTTCTGAAAAACAGAAGAGCTGCATCTTAGAGTCCCTGAGTAGTAAACGTGGTTAATGATGCTATTTTTGAGAGAATATGAAAAACTATGATGGGTATGAAAACAAAAAATGTCTTTTCTTACCGCTTGTAGCAGTTTAGTATACCTGAGATGAGTAGAGAGTGTGGTGGGGAAGCTGTGGGTGGAAACCTGAAAAGATCACACCTTCTTTGGGAAGGATCTGCTTGCCACAGGTGAGTAAAGGTTAGTAGGTAGCGAGGCTTTTCCACCTAAGAACACTAGGGTACTCAGGTATGGTGGTGCCTGGCCAGCAATCACAGAGCTCTGGAGGCTAAGGTAGGATGGAAAGTTTGAAACAATTTGGCCACATAAAGAATTACAAGAGAGCGTGGGTGGTGGAGTAAGATCATCTCAAAACCAAATGAAATGAAAGAAACAACGAAAATCTCATCTAGGTAATCTGATAAAGGAAAGTGTACTTGGCTTATTTTATTAATGGATTTTTAGCAGGTTTTTGTTCTTTAGGTCTTGCGTACATATGAACCTTGTCATACTCCATTGAAATAAGATTTGGAGACCTCAAAATATTATGCCTTTCCAAGCCTGATGTTGCATAACTTACAAAAAGAAATACAAACACAGTACCAAAGACTTGTTAAAAAAGACAAAATTTTGTAGTCCAAGATGACCTTCTTGAAAAAAATAATCTGTGTAAAAATTCACTATTGGAAAAAAAATTTCACTGTTGGAACTATTGGACCTATATAGACAAATAAATCTGAAATTTTGTCCAGAACAATTTTACAGAAATATCCCTAAATACAACCATATTTCTATAAAAATAATGGGTGAATTTCATACACATTCACACAATCATGAATTACATATGCTTATCACAACTGATAGAATCCATATCATCAAAGTTTTCTTTATAATGTATTTAGTAAAGTGACTACAGGTTCTCACTACATAGATTGGACTTGTAGTGATCCTCCTGATTTAGCCTCCAAAGCTCTGGATTACAGATGTGCACCACCCCAGTCTCAGTCACCATCTCAGCACACCCCAGGCACGGGGCCAGCCTGCACTGCATGCCAGGGATCAAACACTGGTCTCTGCAGCCTGCCAAGGCAGGTGTTTTAGTCCACTGAGCTATGTAAGTGACCCTTATCAAAGGTTTTTTTAAATCTGTTCCGTATCTTGCTCATCTGCCATGTATCTATTATGATCATTTTAAATTCCATATTAAAATTTAAATAAAATTAAGGGGACTATTTGAAAACCATAGTTCTGTCATTTCAATTATTGGGCTCATCTGTGTGAGACATTTGAGAGACAATGTGGTCATGGCTTGAAATTTATCAAACGGGCTTTGACCACATACACACTTAGCCCTAATCGTTCATCTACTTGTGATGTAGGCAAATTGATACTTTTTTTTGTTGCTGTAGAACCTGTTCTTTGATATGTCCATCTTTCATTAAGAAGACATTATAAAAAAGGGTCTCTTTAGTGACATTATTTAATCCATGCAAAGAAAAATGTAAAGTGACAAGTCTATGATTTCTTATGGATCTGATCTACTTTTTAAAACACATATTTTAACAACTCATTAAACACATCCTACATTCCCTTTGCAGTGAGTATTATACCATCCTCTGAGCCAAGATTTTATTGTGAGGCCATTTTCTTCAGTTAATAACATCATATCATCACTTCACTGTTTTCACTTTGTCTCTAGCTGAGTCCCACTTCATAAAAGTCAATGGTGCATTGTATTAATTGAAAAATTAATGGAAGGAACTCAGGGAGATCCATAAACCCTAACTTATATTGTTACCATTTGTGAAGTTGGGGTCAGGGAGGTGTCAAACTACCAAAATGTTTGGTTCACATTATTCACCTAGACTAGATGTGAAGGAAATCTTTCAACCAGTGATACTATGGTGAAAGAAAAACGTGTCTTTTCTCAAAAAATTAATTTGTTTTTGGAAACAGCTATTCTACATACAAAAATGAAGAAGAAATTTTCATGTAAGTATAATATTTACTTTTATTTTCTTTTCTATGTATTAGGTACAGGGTCTTACTATGCAGCTCGGACTCATAGTGATCCTCCTATGCTCAGCTTCCCCAGTGCTGGAAATACTTGCTTTTGGGAATGTCATAGGCACAGTTTTAAAGCATAGACACTGGATCTAAAGTGTTTGAAAATGTTGGAAATTGGTAAAAATGTCACCTACTAGCTAACTGATAAGGAAAAAAAAGTTCAGTGATTTTTTGCTCCTGTTGTGTAATAGGCATAGGTTGGTTTGGAATGGAGTTTTGAATTTTAAAAAATGCCTTAAATCACTTATGAATAGCTTTAGTTCCTTAGCTAAATGGGCCAGGATACATGCTTAGACTGATATGAGACAGGAGATGTTTTCCAAACTACTGAGTCTACTTTACACCTTTTTATGGAATTATAGATAAGTGTGCCTACTTCTTTCTCTAGATCCATTATCTGTTATGTAAAACATCATCATGGGATAATTTAAAACAATAGAATGTACGATTAAGTTTTCTTTTTTTTCCATTTTTTGAGTCAGACTCAATTTGGTTTTGACCACTGAACTCATCTTTTCCAATGTTTCATTATCTCTTTTGTTAGCTGTTGTACCATAATAACTTTAATGATATCAGCCTATTGCTGGTACATTATGATCTTCTTCTTAGAGATACTTTTCTTAAAATAATGTCTTTTATTTCAATAAGCACATTGTGTTTTGTGACTGTCTCAAAAGTTGGAGAAAAAGTTTTACTAAAAGTAAAGTTCTGTTATTTCATTGTATCTTTTTGTGCCTGTAAAGTTCATTGTTTATACACTGCTTGATTTTATATTAGGCACTCAGTTAATATCTAACATTTTACAGGTAATGCTATGAAAACCACTACAAAATACTTCACAAATCCTGGGCAAAAAAAAAGGTGTTCTACTATTGTCAAAATCATCTGCTTTTTCTAAGTTAGGTCAATATTGTTCGAGTTCACACAACTTTAAATAAAGTTAAAACCAAAATTTTACACAAAGATTAACGTAGAGCATATTATTAAAGGAAGAATAAGCAGTAGAACACCAAAAGTACTAAAACAATCTTAGCAACTAGTAGACCTAGGATCTCACTTCTGTATCCTACAACTTGGGAGACAGAAGCAGCAGAATTTCAAGTATGGGAAAAATCGTGAGTAATTTCATGTTTAATTTTTTCTGCAGGGTTTCTACTACAGCCAGAGCCCAGGCCTGGTGTGTGAGTGTGGGACTTTCCACACACTCTCTGGAGCCTCTTTCACTGACGGGCCTGGTGTGGACCCCTGCAGCAAAACTCACTGCAAAGAGGAAAGGGGCCAGACCCACCCAACTAATCTAGGAGCAGGATATCTTGCTGGAGGGGTACAGGAAATCATTTACATCGGCTTCATCAGGAAGAAGTGGAGCACATCAGTCAGACCAAGCCAGGCCCACCTGGAAGAGTGAAAACTTGGTAGATCTGGACAGTATAAGCTGAGAAATTTTGCTAGACCCACATCTATAAGACCATCATCTCTCTTTTTCTCTTGTTTGAGAGAGGGGGCAATAGGTGATTGGGATGAACAAGTCTGGCTGGAAGACTACAAGTACAAAAGAGGAGGTGATCAGACAGGATTTAGGCAACTAATTTAAGTACAAATTTCCAATCAAATATCTGCTTAGCTATACAGTCATAATGTTTGCACTTAAGGTCTAAAATACAAGTCCATTACCCACAAAAGTTTGCCAACTGCTAAATCTCACTATCCATTAGTAGTGTTGCTAATTATAGTTCTATAAATACAAAAACTGTAATTCCTTAACCACATAATCTCTCTTGGGTAATGATATCAGTAGGAGCTAAAAAATAACTGCACCAAAGCTCTACACCAAAGGTCAGAGGACAGTGCTATACAAAATCACAAAGACAAGAAGCAAAATGAATTCTGTGGCCCTAAGCCAGCCCAGAACAAAGGCAGGACACCAACATAGAAGAAACTGGAAATCACACACCTGAAATCTCTGAAATAATAGCTAATAATAATAATAATATCTTTACTTTGATGAAGTAAAGAAACAACTACAGAAAGGTACAGAGGAAATCAGATCAGAAATAATCGCAGATGTAAAAAAAGAAATGATAACCATAATGAAAGTAGTATGAAGTGCTTGTAAAGAAGACACTGGTAAAAAATAGAGGAGAACAAAAAATTGACAGAATGTGTCAATGAGCAATATAGGAAAGAAATCTAATTTGTGAAGCAGATTCAAAGAGATATACAGGAAATTAAGGCCTCTATCTTAGGCTGGAAAAATTGTTTGAATGAAAGTGAAGATAAATTTTCCGATCTTGAGGACACTATTGCAGCTAATGTAAGGGTAAGAAAATATCTCTTACAAACAACTAGGATACAGGGAAAAAATAATTCAACATCTGAAAGACAATGCAAAGATGAACAATGTAAGACTAATAGGCATCAATGAGAAAGAAGGAGCCAATACAAATAATATAAAAAGAATGTAGACAGAAATAACAGCAGAAAACTTCTCAAATATGAGGAAATAATATGACATTCAGGCAACAGAAGTATACAGAACTCTAAATAACATCAACCCAATTAAAAACACACCCAGACATATAGTAATCAAGATCCCAGAAATCCAGCACAAGAACAATATACCAAAAGAGGCTTGAGAAAAGAAATAGATGGCAGTTAAAGTAAAAAACATCAGAATAATGGCAGATTTCTCCTCACATGCCATCAAAGCAAGAAGATAAAGGAGAAAAGAAGTTCAAGTCCTTCAAGAAAACCAATTCCAACCCAGACTACTATACCCTGCAAGTTTGATGGAGAAGGGAAATACTTCCATGACAATGAACAACTAAAGAATTTCATGATGACAAAGCCAACCCTAAGCAGAATACTATAAATTATTCTAGAGAGGGAACAAAATGATCACAACTCCATGAATGAGAAATGCAAGAACCCACCAAACAGATCAAACAATTAAACATAGAAAAAAAGAGGAATACAACAGCAGGTAAATAACATGTCAGTCATAGGTCAATCTCTATTATAACCATCAATGTAAATAGACTCAATTTAGCAATTAAAAGAAACTGACTGGCAAAGTGGACTAAGAAGCAAAATCCAACAATATGCTGTACAGAAGAAACACACTAAACTCATAAAGAAATTCATAGGCTGAAAATCAAAGGATGGAAAACGATACTAAATGCCTCAGCACCCCAGAAAAAAGCAGAGGTAGAAATCCTGTTTTCAGACAGTTTCAACTTCAAACCAAGAATGATCAAATAAAATTTTAAAAGGTCTCTACATATTGATTAGGAGAAAAACACCAGAGGCAAAGGTAACAGTCATAAATATGTATTCAGTAAGCACAAAAGCACCCAACTATATAAGACAAATCCTAATGGACATGAAAAGTCCAATATTCAATACTATAATTTTGACTGGAGACCTTAACACCCCGTTATCCCAAAAAATAGGTCAAGAAGACAAAAAATTAGCAAAGCAGTAGTAGAACTGAACCACAACTTGGAACAAATGGAATTAGTGGACATATACAGTGTGTTCTACCCAACCACATCTGAATACACATTTTTTTCAGCTTCACTTGGACAGTCTCTAAGATAGACCATAGATCATGCTTAAGTAAATGCAAGAAAACAGAAATCATACCATGTATATTGTCTGAACACAGTGCAATGAAACTGGAAATAAATGAGAAAAGAACCCACAAAAACTCCATGAATACATGGAAATTAAACAATACTCTCCTCAAAATCAATGGAGAACAGATGAAGTTAAATAAGAAATTCAACATTATCTAAAATTGAATGAAAACTCAAGTACAAGTTATGGGAATTTGTTGGATGCAATGAAAGCACTTCTTAGTAGGAAATTTATAGCTGTGAACTCACACATTAGGAAAACTAAACAGGAATAAATAAATACCCTGATGCTACACCTCAAATATCTTGAAAAAAATGGGCAATCCAAACCCAAAGCCTAAAGATGGGAAGAAAGTATAATGTTAGAACAGAAATTAATGCAATCAAGACAGAAAACAATGCAAACAATTAATGAATCAAAAATATGGTTCTTTGAATGATTAAATAAAATTGATAAAATCCTAGCTAACCTCATCAAAAAGAAGAAAGAAAAAAGGCTCAAATTTAAGCAATAGGAAATGAAGTGTGTGAAATTACCACAGGTCCTGTGGAAATTAAGAAGATCATCAATAGCTATTTTGAAAATCTTTTCTCTCATAGAATCAAAGCCACAGAAGCAATGACCAATTCCTGGAAAGGTTCAAATTACCAAAACAGAATCAAGAAGATATAAAAACTCTCAATAACCCAATAACACCCAATGAAATTCAAAATGTAAAAAAAAAAAAAAAAAACAAAAAAAAACCACAAAGAAAAGTCCAGGTCCTGATGAATTCACAGCTGAATTTCACAAGAAATTTACAAAAGGTATAATCCCAATACTCCCCAAACTCTTCAGTGAAATTGAAAATGAAACAATTCTCCCAAAATCATTCCTAGAGTCAAGTATTACACTGATACCAAAACCAGAGAAAGATGTGTCTAAAAAGTGAACTGCAGACCAGTCTCCCTCATGCACATAGATGCAAAATTACTCAATAAAAACATAGCAAATAGAATACAGCAAAACACTAAGATCATACATCATGACCACGTAAAATACAAGGATAGTTCAACATTAAACATATGCAAATCTATAAACATAATACATTATATCAATAGAGCCAAATATAAAAACCACATGATCAAGGCCAGGGAGATGGCTTAGTGGAATAAGTGCTTCCCTCGCAAGCACAAGGGCCTGAGTTCAATCCCCGGTTCCCACCAAAAACAAAACAAAACAAAACAAAACAAAAAAACACATGATCATTTCAATTGATGCAGAAAAGGCCATTGAAAAGGTCCAACACTTATTATTCATGTTCAAAACCCTACACAAAATTGGAATAGATTGTTTCTACCTCAATCTGATAAAAGCTACCTATGACAATACAACTGCTAACATAATTTTGAAAGGGAAAAAAATGAAATCTTTTACTCTCAAATCACATACAAGACATGGATTTTCTCTATCACCACTCCTCTTTGATATAGTTCTGGAATCATTAGCTAGAGCCATCAGACAAGAGGGAGAAATAAAAGTAATAAGCACAGATAATTAAGTTAAACTATCATTATTTGCAGATGACATGATATTCTACTTGGAAGACCCAAAAAGCTCCACCAAGAAGCTACTAAGATTAATACACAAATTCAGTAGCATAGCAGGATACAAAATCAATACCCAAAAATCAATAGATAGAAAACAACTACACTGAGAGAGAAATTAGAGAAACAAACCTTTTACAATAGCACTGTATAAAATGAAATACTTAGAAATTAATCTAACTAAAGAAATAAAAGATCTATTTAATGAAAATTATAGTACTCTGAAAAGAAGAGATTGCAGAGGATTTCAGAAAATGCAAAGATATTCCCTCCTCCTGGACAGAGAGAACCAACATTGTGACAATGGCCATACTTCCAAAACTGTTATACAGATTTAATGCAATCTCTATCAAAGTACCACCAACATAGTTCACAGACCTAGAGAAATCATTCCTAAAATTTATTTGGATCCAGAAAAGACGTAGAATGCAAAGGCAAACCTGGGCAACAAAGGCAAGGGAAAAGGCATTACAAGTCCTGACTTGAAATTATACTACTAAGCTATTGTGATAAAGTCAACATAGTATTGGCAAAAAATGGACCTGAGGATCAGTGAAATAAATTAGAAGATGCAGATGCAACTACAAACACACTTAGGCACTTTATCTTTCATAAAGGGGCCAAAGATGTTTACTGTAAGAAGGATAGTTTCTTTTAAAAAATGATGCTGGAAAAACTGGCTTTCCACCTGCTAAAAACTAAAATATAACCCAGGCTTATCACCATGCATTAAGCTAAAGTCAAAAGGAATTAATATCTAAACATTAAAATTGAAACACTAAATCTCCTGGAAGAGAAATTAGGTGAAAATCTTGAAGACATAGTGGTAGGCAAACATTTCATGAGCAAAAGTCAAACTGCACTGGAAATACTGGAAAGCCTTAGCAACTGGCATCTCGCCTTGTTGAGAAGTTTTGCATGTTAAAAAAATTATCAACAGAGTGAAAAGACAGCCCACAAATTTGGAAAAAAATTGAACTAATAAAAACTCAGGCAAATTTCTTCTATCACGATTTTATAAAAAACTAAAAAACATTAGGGCTCCAAAATTTCAAGTCCCCATCAAAAAATGGGCATCTGAGATGAACACATACTTCTCAGATGAAAAAATACAAGAAGCCAATAAATACATGAAAACGTGCTCCAAATCACTAACTATTCAAGCATACAAATTAAAACAACACTAAGATACCATCTCACCCCAGAAAGAATGACTATCATAAAGAAATCAACCAACAACAAATGTTGGAGAGGCTGTGGGGGAAAAAGGAACTCCTCCCCACTGCTGGTGGGAATATAGACTGGTTGCAATCATGGAAATCAATGTGGAGACCTCAAAAAACTAGGACTAGAAATCCCATTCAATTCAGCTATCCCCCTTCTGGGAATTTTCCCAAAAGAACTGAAAACATGCCATAATGATACATGTGCAACTATGTTTATAACAGCACAGTTTGTGATAGCCATATCCTAAAAACCAAAATACCTGTCACAGGGCTGGGGAAATGGCTCAGTGGAATAAGTGCTTCCCTGGCAAGCACAAAGGCCTGAGTTCAATCCTCGGTTCAGCCAAAAACAAAAACAAAAAAAAAAAAAAA